>JASAMW010003752.1:0-110800 GCA_030247985.1 Epsilonema sp. ZAB3_2
GGCGCGGCTTCCAGATCAGCGGCCAGGCTGCGAAAGGCGTCCCTGGTGGGATCACCAAGTCAATGCGAGGCCAGTCGAATCGAGTCAAGACATGGGAAATTTGGGTGGATGATTGTGTTTGGTATGTGTACGTATGTGAACTCATGTATGTATGTGTGATGCGCAAAATCTGGCTGAGTGTCAGTAAAATTTTGCCGGCAAGCCCGCGGAACATTTAAAGTCTTTATAGCCTCCATGGCTATATATCTTTAAGAGGGAAGCGGGCGACCGTGCATAAGTGTGCGTGTAAAAATTTGTGCCGGCTTCCCTTAGGCCGTGAAGGCTTGTCGTGTATTGCGCGGAATGCAAGATTGAAAGTCCTTCTTGTGCAGGGACGGAGGAAATGTATGGTTTGTGCAGTTTTAGTCGCTCTTAGCTCATTTTCCCACCCACTCTCCCTGTAGTTTAAATCCTATACCTTAGTTACCCAATTCGGGATTACATACGTCATAACATTGACAAACGTGTTCTACTTCACGTTCATGCTGTGTTGTTTGACCAAGGGTGGATGATTGTGTTTGGTATGTGTACGTATGTGAACTCATGTAATGTATGTGTGTGATGCGCAAATCTGGCTGAGTGTCAGTAACAGTTCCGCCGGCAAGCCCGCGGACAATTAAATCTCTATACCCTCCATGGCTATCTGTAATTATATACACCCCTTACTAGGTATGTTTATAGTAAGCAGATGCTTCACGTGATTGCCTGCCACGCAACTCAACTTTACACATACTACCTACGTACAATGTACAGTATGTAATGTACAGTACGTGCGCACTTGTCCAGAGTAGTTTGATGTGAACGAACTACTGCGTTTTCTTGCCCCTGAATGCATTTGTGTAGTAAAGTTGAAAAAGATATTGTCATCGTGTTCAAGGACGAAGAAGGAAGGGAGATTATGGACAGCTGAGCGATGGCCGAATCCTCCAGCTGGCAATCCGCCCGCTGTGGTTTCAGTGTGACGCGCCGATTCAAGGGCGATTTAGCAAAGCGAATATAGGCCTGACCCAGTGGCACAGACAGAAAAACGTCAAAAGTGTTTCTTTCTCTTCTCTCCTTTCCACATGGATCTTCAATCTGACTCGGGTGGGCGATCTGATTCCTCCTAAATCTTATCCATCCATGCATTTCTCAATACATACATAAAACAAACGCATGTGCAATTGCCGTCCGCATACACCAATCATGTTTACGGCGTCGTATTCGTGACAAGCCAATGGGCAGCAGGATGGACAAGGAATTACGGACGCGTTTGACGCAAAATCCCCCTGTATTACAGATGATCAGAAATCACTTCCTGTCTGGTGAGTTAGGCACGCGTCAAAGTTGCGAGAGGGGAGAGACGTGCTGACACTTCCGAGACAATAGTATCAAGTTTAGAAAAGCAGAGAATTTATCATGAAAAACGTCTTTGTTCTCCGGAACGCACACTTTTTACCATCGCGTCGCTGCCAAGGCGTGTACGCACTCGCCACGCCATTTGTTGTACATAAAGTGCAATCTCGAGGCTCAATGTATGTATTAGTTCGAAGTGTCTAATGGCGTATCGGATATGTCGTTGTTTAGGACATTTTTCTCTGGGTCTAAAAGGCCACTGACATTTGGGGTCTGTCACTATGTACAATACAGTACGTACGTACATACAGTGTGTCACGAGCTCAGAGAAAGAGAGAAATCCTAAGGACGGCCGACAGCGGAGCAAAGTTCGGCTTTGGTTTGATATACTTTCGGACTACGACTCATTCGATCACGGCGTGCGTGCGCGACAATTTTCTGCGCCGTTTGTCGCCAAATAACTGCAAACGTAATCTTTGCTTCGCGCACCTTACGGGCCGCGACAAAAAATCGTCGACACCACTGACTGATACGGAGGTTTTTCTCTGTGCGTAGCCTGGATGAGCAAAGCACATCAAATCCCATCCAAAGCTCTGAACTGAATCTCTACATCAAGATCAGCCAAAATGAAGGGGACCGCCGCCCATGTATGTATTCAATCGACAGCGCATAAACAACGACTAGAAGAATCCCACGCTGAACAAAGGGCGCAAACATGGAGAAAACTTTATGTTCAGCACCATGAATCGGTTATGCAAAATGCGTTCAAGGTGACCATCATCATACACGAACTGAAAGTGCAGCGTAACCTTTAGCCCCCCAAGGACATGCAGAGGGCGGCGATGGCCTGCTACAGTACACAATCAGCAACACACGCATACATACGTAGACATGCCATTCAGGCCCGCCGCTGCCATAATAAAACAAAATGCAAACAAGAATCTCAATTAGATCTCTCAGGCCCAAAGGAAAACGGAAGGCAGGATTTTTGTTTGCGCAATACGCAGAGCTGTGCATAAGAAAGTTGTCGCAAACATTTTCTTTCACGCTTCAAGCTATACCAAAAGGTGGTACGAAGGCCAGACACTGCCAGGTATACGCAGTGGAAAAGCGAATGTATGGAAGGCACCGGCAGGAGCAATGGGCCACTTTTAGGTACGTACAAACAATTCTTCCTCGTACCAGTGTACCACGTAAGTACGTACATACTGGAAGGGTGCTTACCAGCTGAGACGGCGAATATTAGAGGCGCAAGAAAGGCAGGTAACAGCAGCGAGAGATGACCCATAGTATCACAGCTTTAGTAGTATCCCGTAATAAGTGAGGTTCAGCAGATATGGAGATAACGGTGCACTCCAGCAACTGCAGGTCCGGATCCGGATGAGCCTTCGCCGCAGCTTACCGGCAGAGCAAATGAAATAGCAGCAGCGTCACCAACGGATAGAGTTTCCTTCAAGACTGGAAGTGGCTACCGTATCTGAAGAAGGGGATAAGCTATTTGGATACTCCGTTTTGGCCATGGCGTGAAGACCAGCAGCCACTGCTTCTTGGGACACGGGGATTGAACAATTCTGAGCCCAGTAACAAATCGATGCAGACTATGAGAGACACCGAAGTCACGATTTCCATAGGAAGACAGCGTTCATGACTTTCCTCCTACTTGTTCATATCCCAGCAATAAACCATTTCGTAACAACCATATCAAATCGCAACACTGCCAATTTTGCGCGCACGATCCGTGTCTATTAATTTCGGTGCGCGTGGTAAACGTCGAATGCGCTCGCGTGTGCGTCGGTCGGTGGGTACGCGCGGGTGGGCAATCTTTTCGGATGGCGACTCCTCCCCCTACCTCCCACCCACCCAAAACAGTGGCCCTGGCCTTCAGCAATATCAATCGAGAACTCAGGCGACTTCTCGGAAACTGACCTGATATTCCTTTATTCTCGGACCAGCCAGCCACGTCTCCAGCAATCAGTCCTCCACTATTCCTACGTAAACGTGGTTTGTAGTCAGATGGAAGAGGCGTGTTGGCTCCAGATATTCACAGCAGCAGAAAAACGATGGCGATGCAGGAAGCTCTGACGCGTTGCACATGAACGAAATAGTCTGTCTCTCTGTTCGAGTTGTGTAACTCCGTCCTGCACGCAAGGGGCGGACTCCTTTTCCTAATCCGTCGCGCGCTGATCGTGTGCAGGCGGCAGAATCGAGGAGACAACTCCTTCGTGCTGGATGAGACAAGTTCAGCGACGACGACGACGACGACGCAGCGCCGGCCTAGCCCAAGTCACTTTCACCTCTGCTGGGCCTAAGGTCGTTACCCCAGATATCCCTCCACCTTCTTCTCCTCCGTCGCGGCTCGCTCGCTACTGTGCCAGACTCCTCCTTCCTTCTCCTCGCTCCTCGGCGTTTGCGTAATCATGGCTGCGCGCGCATGCAATGCCTAAGTAGGCCAGCAGTAGTAACGCGCCAGAGGCCAAGGGCACACCCCTTCGCCAACCAACCCCAGCATATGCAACACAACACGCATGTAGAAGAGGCAGAAAACGACTCAGCCCTCCGCTGCGCTGACTGACCAAAGGTGGGACGTGTCAGCAGAACCACACCTTGCAACGGTCAAACGACACGACGACGAAGACAACAGAAAACAACGCACTTTCAACGACCACAAACGGACAGCGACACCGCGAACGACAAACAAACTGTGCAGGTACTAGGTAGGTCCTGTACGTACACGACGACCACCAGGAAGAATAAAACAGGGTTGAATCGTTTCCTCAACACCTTCACTCACAAAGCCCAAATACCATATTTTTTGGGTGTAGGCTATATTCCCCAGTGTATATTACCCAGTGTATAACCCCCATTGGCAAAACATAAATTTTGTCCTATACAGTAAATCCCCCTTGTGTACAACCCACCATGTACTTTTGGGTTCCCAACCTACCTTATGTAAGATGGTCATTAGCTAGCTATAGCTACTCTAACATCAAGCTACTATGCCTACAAGCTTTAGCTAATCATGTCTTGTACTAGAATAACCCTGTTTTTTAACCTCAATTATGCCCTAAGACACGTCTTTTGACCTCAAAAACATGCCTGTGCATACCTCTCACAAACGTAAATTTTGTCCCAAATATCCCCCAATGTACATACGTATATCCCCAATGTACATCGATTTTTGTATAGTCCACCCAAAAATACGGTACATAGGCACTGCATGATTGGTGATTTGATTACTGATTAGTAACTGTCCCTGGCTGGACGTTGGTCTTATTGGACATTTTTGAGCTTTACATGTAGAGCATAATCAATACTTTGATAATCAGGGAGAAAAGAGGTACTGAGTTTTGTCAATGATACAATAACGTTTCACATACTGTACCAAAACTCCATGAGCACTTGTACAAAAAAGATACTCAGACAGTAGAGGATCAAGCTTGGTAATGTTAGATCAGCTATATTCCTTGTGCAACCCTCTCAGACGCCGCGAGGGATGTACAGTATTTCTTTACTCGAAAACCTGCAGTATGCTAGTGTATGATAACATCAACAATATTAGGACATGAAGTAATGTAATTCTTCCAATACATGAGACCTTGATGCCGTTTATCGCGGATGCAAAAGTGTACGGTTAAGTGCCATACTTTGCTCAGCAGAAAAGCAAACATTTCAAATTATGAGTCTGTCCAATCATAGTGCGCTATGGAACTTTGCCCGTGCTGTGAATAAAGAAAAACACGGATTTCAGCTTGTGGTTCACGTATCATGTACGTAGCTTTTCTCACCTGTCTACAAAATAGCCTAATTCTTATTGATGGTCCCTTTTATTCGAAGAATTACACAGTAATTCCATAGAACAGAACCGTGCCCACTTACAAAATAAAATTTTTGACCGAAAAAGCTCAAAATACACACATTATCTTAAGACATTTTCGTTGGACGCATGTTCACAACTCATATTTGATACGGTGTAATAATAGGGTCCACAGTAAACAATATACTACAATAGCCTTGGCAAAATAAAATAAAAAATAGAATAAAATAAAATGTTCAACGAGCCACACGTGTATACATGTAACAGCAGCTTCAGCTTTTTATGGAATATTGATAATCGCAAAGCACCGCTGGGCTCAACCTTTCATTTTAACACACGTCAACCAACCCTCAAAGTTTAATTAAAATTTATCGTGTTTCTACTACATAGGCTACTGAGACACAATAAAGCAGGTATGCACATTTTCCCCTGTGCTCAGTAGTGCAATATATGCAGATGCACATAACAGGCACGCGAGCTACACCATACACATAAATATCAAGCACATTCTTACGCAACATTTGACAGAAAGAAAAAGTCGACAACGTTCATTCCCTTTTCAGCTCAACTGTGTGCTAAATGTAATGCATGCACATGCAATACAGGCGCAGGCATGTACATATAGTACGTGTATGTAAGCAAGCACAAGCAAAGATGCTTCAGGTCTCCATGCTACATAGCTTCCTTCCCTCTCCTTATTTATATTAGACATATCGAAGAAAAACTTGCGCTTGCCTGCGACAAGTCACTACTAATGTCCCTTATCAGAAGCTTACTGACAGAGAACACACCGCTACTGTGTGGCTTACTGGTTATAGTAGGCAGCTGGCACTGACATAATGACATGTTGAAACCATAAGCTGCCATTCATGGTAATGAGACCCCTCCTACGATCTTACGACGACTAAGATTTCGCTAGTCTGTACGTCAAAATGAGCATACATACACAGTACGTACAGTATGTTACGAACGCTTACATTATTTTGTACTCGGCTTTTCAGAGCCTAGTAAGTCAGTGTCAGTATGTGTTTTGCAAAGGCCTCAATAAAATTTCTAGAACATCCCCAAAACTCTTGAAGTGTTCTTGTCTGCAGAGGTACGCTCAAAGGTATAGATGGAACGAGAAGGAAGCCGTAAAGTAACGTCAAAACTCTCAAAAGAAAATAAACAAATACTCTATAGAGCTGTCAAACAATAAACCCCCAGAAACCGCACTTGACAGGCACCAGACTGCTTCTTAAGAGACGTGACACGAAACGCTGGCGCACACGTACCGTAAGAAAGATGTGTACACACGCGGATTCACATAAAAGAAGTAGTAAAAAAGGCAAGTTCAACAGTCATTGTAGGAAGAAGAGAGAAAAAGCACATATCTTCCAAGACAGAAGTAAAGTTCCAATGCGACCACAGGCGCAGATGCACATAACAGCAGACAGTACAGTAACGGTATACCAGCATTGCCTCCTAGCACATGCTGCACAAAGAAAAAAGAGCTGTGCCATCCGCCAAGACAAAAATTCCAAACTTGACAGGCGGAGCTTCATGCCGTGTTCACATGACAGACGTACGTCCGACGCATCCAGGAGTACACGACCGATTGCGGTGCGATGTACTCCGACCCTGGATGCTGGATACGTCGGACGTACGTCTGTCATGTGAACGCCGCATCAAAATCAGAGCAACAGCAAAGGTACCAGGAAACCAGCACGACTTAAACAGCACGCACGACGGCCGACTGTTGCTTCTTGCACACATAGGCTACATTAGCTAGTAGCAGTCTGATCAGCACTGTACGTACAAACTGTACTGTAGGCGATTATTTCCAGGTGAGTGAAGGCTGAAATGAAGGACAAAGCGGATAGTAGTCTATTTCCCGAACGGCGTCGCGGCCTTTTCTTTTAACGCCGTCCGACACAGCGTGAAAGAAGCACCGCCCCTCAACTATTCGATAAACTGCAGTAAAGGCAGGTTGAGCTTACATGGTGTCTATGTATATGGAGGCTAGAATAGGCCGCACTGTCGCAGGTTTTCCTTGATGATGATATCTGTGACGGCGTCGAACACGAATCGGATGTTGTTGGTGTCGGTGGCGCAGGTGAAGTGGGTGTAGATCTCCTTCTGTCCGTCCTTCCGCTTGTTCAGATTCTCAAACTGCATTTGGATATAGGCAGCCGCCTCCTCGTAAGTGTTAGAGCCTCAAACACAAAACATCACAGGACGTGCTATCTATCTAAATTGTAGGGGACTATGGGGTAAACCCGGACACCTAAGCTTATGTGAGAACTTGCTGTTTCAGCAAATGATAAACCAAATAGCTCATATGAAAGAGAAGAGTTCGAGGAATTGATTGATATAATATTCGTCTCAATCGGTCCATTGGCTGCCGAGCCGAGAACTATAGCCCTGATCAAAACCAGATTGCTTTACCCTATAGTACCGTAAGTTATACGTATGGATGCACATGTGCATAACTGCATACATACAGGGTGATTCCTGTAAATATGTCGCATAAAATGCTGCAGCTATTGAATTGAAATTTTTATAGTCTGGCCAATAGCAGTTGGCACTTGGACTCAAGGCGCGTTGCGTAAAATAGATTCACAATTGCAGATTTTTTGTCCCTGCTTCGTGTACTCCTATTTAGCAGAAGTACATGCAAACTACGGAACTCGCCTTGAGTCCAAGTGCTAACTGCTATTGGCCAGACTATTCGCCTTTCGCGATAACGCTGTGCGTGATTTTCGCAGTGCACTTAGCTAACTTGCACTTTTTAGCACACTACCAAAACTCGCCACGTAGTAAATTTTTGTGTACTCCTAGAGCGCGCGCTTTAGGAGTACTTGACAGTTTTTGTTTTCTGCCGCTCTAGGAGTACGAAAAAAAATTTACTACGTGGCGAGTTTTGGTAATGTGCTAAAAAGTGCAAGTTAGCTAAGTGCACTGCGAAATCACGCACAGCGTTATCGCGAAAGGCGAATAGTCTCCTACATTCTCCTCTCCTTCTCCTCCTCGTACACAGCACAGTGAAACAGCACACGATACGGGCAGTGCAGCTAACTAGGTAGCTACGTACGTAAACGTACATGTAGCAACAGTGCACGTGTATGGGGTTAGGCTACCTTGATATTCAGGGAAGCAAATGGTGAGTGGTGATTTCTTTATTTTCTCTTCGAATAGGTCCTTTTTGTTGAGGAAGAGGATGATGGATGTGTCAGTGAACCACTTATTGTTGCATATCGAATCAAACAGCTTCATACTCTCAATCATGCGGTTCTAAAAAACAAGAGCATACATCAGCGTTAGAAACAAGCATACACACAGAACGAACGTACTGTACATAAAGCACTCTAGATGGTACAGCTAGGTACGTACCATTTCTTCGTCTTCCGCTAGAACCATGTCATATTCGCTCATGGCGACGCAGAAAATAATAGCCGTCACACCCTCGAAACAGTGAATCCACTTCTTCCTCTCTGACCGCTGACCGCCAACATCAAACATCCTGCAAACAGATGCAGGAAGCTACACACTACACCCGCTCCACACGTATGTATAGTGTAGTAGCTACAAGGGATGCGGCTGCGTACTTGAAATGGAGATCTTTGTAGGTGAAATGTGTTTCTACGATTCCGGTAGTTTTGACGCGAGTGCGAAGTACGTCGTCCTGCGTTGGCACATAACCCGGCTGCGATATTCGATCCAAGGAATTCAGATAACTGCAGTACACAAACAGCATCATGCGTGCATAGACTGTACACACGGAACGCATAGAATAAACAGTAGTATTTTGGACGGGGCTGTTCCTACTAAGGGGCGGAGTCGTTGAGTTGGTATTCTCTGGAGCGAGAGAAGCATTCCTGCACTCCGGCGTCACTCCACAGACGCTTCATGCAAGAAGCGAGATCGTGAGGCATCTCACCCTCTTCCGTATTCGTCGCCAACGCGAAAAACTGTCGAGCGTCCTCCTGAACACACACACACGCTATGTACAACAGTGTTTTCACATTGAGAGAGGCAGCATAGAGCCTGTTCATTTTGACTGAACGGCGCCCTCTAGAGTGCATAAGCGATTTTTCTCTTACAGCGCGTTGGAAGTTGCCAAACTCGATCTTCAGCTGTCCCATCGCCCTGATAATAGCCATCATGCTCTGTATGGTATTCGAGTAGACTACCGGCTTATACGCCTTCTTCTCATCCTCCGAGTAACCCGTTTCGTGAATAATCCTGCGCACACAACACAACCAGCATCAAAACACACGACAGGTGAGAAAATTAGAGCAGATTTGCTATGTCAACCGGCTGCGTCACTTACTTCATCTGCTTCACGATTGTACTTTTGCCTGATTCACCAGCACCTACAACTCAGAAAGCCACAGGGAAAGCATAGGAATACAGGTGTGTACCTGCATCAATGCGTTTTCAAATGTTTTCATGAGGTAGGTCAATGCACGTTCACCCCATACCATAGTATAGTCAGTGGGACGATCAAGACCGTGCTTGACAATTTTGCCGCTCCCGTGGCATTTTAGTACATCTGGCATTTCTATACAAGAATAGCAACCGGCTTTTCGGCCCTTTTTCAAACACTCTCGCTATTCTTGTAAAGAAATGCCAGATTTACTAAGATTGCTACGGGAGCGCGAAAATTGTCAAGCACGGTCTTGATCGTCCCGGTGACTATACTTTATGTGTGCACGTAAGTAAGGCATAGGAATAGTCGGTCCGCTGAGAAGATAGGCTATTTCCACGAATACAAAAATCCCCGCAATCTCTTGTGGACACGTACCCAGTAAAAGGAGTTTGACTTCTCTGGCGGCTCTTTCTCCGTCAGCTTTCAGCCTTTCATCGATGCCCTTGGAGCGAAGATACGCTTCACGATCAGTACTGTTCACACAACCCATCTTCGTCAAACAGTCTTTCTTCACAACACAGACTGTGAGGCTCCAATAATTGAGCAATGGGGTTATCAAAATTGGTCAACCGTCAACCTTAAACATGCAAACTCACAGATCGAGTGCAAAAAACCAGTTAATAAACGCATATAAGTATAATCAGTAGCAAAAGCCCTTCGTACCTTTCAATTTTTCTACAGTCCACGCTCTTCTATTCAGGTTTAGCAATACGTATCCAGATTACATACCAAAACAAACGCAGCAACGACCTACAAGCAGCAAGGAGCACATGCGAATAAACGTGTGGAAGCGTGTGATTGAAACCACGCTGATGCCGCGTTCACCATATCCGTACGTCCGTATCCAGACAGACTCCTAAATACGTCGGACGTATGGTGAACGCGACATGATGCACCTCGTCACAAACTTTACAGTTTACATTACAATGCTTTTCGCTGAAACGCAGCTGTGATAGCTTACTTCAAAATTTCCGTCTTCCGCCCCAAACAGCGTCGGTCGATATTGAGTAGTTCTGAACAAAACAAGAAGTGCTTTGTTAAAAATAGTTACTAAACGTTCACGGAATACCGAACCAATCTCAATGACCACTTCACCTAGCTCCACCGTTTTGTAGTTGTTTTATGGCGTCCTACTACTCCTCACCTTTCCGAAAGGCTTTCGTTCACGCTATGTTTGTCGGCTTTCTTTTTTCCTTTTCTCTTTAGCGGCTTCCTGCTTCGGCGCGGTATTTATTTCGGTTCGTTTGAGCCATTTCAAATTGAGGTAGATTCTGTCTCGATGTGACGAAAAGGGGTCGCACTAATCCATAAACCTAAACCTAAACCTAAGCCTAAACCGATACACTAATACCTAAACCCCTAAACCAATGCTGAAAAATGCATAAAAAGGCCTAAACATACAGCCTCTATGCCAAATCCTAAACCGACACACTAAAACCTAAACCACTAAAGGACTAATCTCCTAAACCAATGCTGATTGCAGGTGTACTGTTTACAGTAGGCTACATGATGGCAAGTGAAACGTGAAACTTCAGTCAATCTGATAAGTCTGTGATAATTACTAGTGTGAACATTCTTATCAGCGATAACAAGGTTATCACCTTATCAGTCATTATGATTATCATGGTACTGAAGCCAATAGATACAGCAAAGATGGTGACAGCTGATAAGGTGCTCTGAAAATCACTGATAAAATAATCATGACTGATAGGATGATAAGCTTGTTATCACTTGCAAGAATGTACACACTTGTGTAATTATGACAGGCACCAGATTGACTGATTACCACTGGTAATCATGTGCGCCAGCAAGTTTCAGCACATAAATCAGAGTGATAAACTTATAAATACAGTTTAGCATTGGTTGAAAAATTTAGTGGTTTAGGTTTTAGTGTGTCGGTTTAGGTTTAGGCATGGAGGCTGTATCTTTAGGCCTTTTTATGCATTTTTCAGCATTGGTTTAGGGGTTTATGTATTAGTGTGTCGGTTTAGGCTTAGGTTTAGGTTTAGGTTTAGGGATTAGTGTGACCCGACGAAAAGGCGAGAGAAAATCGCCACCGGGGTCTGACTAAAAGGTCGCCGTTGCCGCTTGATGGCGCGTTCACCAGACGTCCGTCACGTCCGTCCTTCCGTCCGTCAAATCCGTAACGGACGTATCTAGGAGTACATGGCACACCGCAAACAACCGTGTACTTCTAGATACTTTTTTACGGATTTGACAGATGGACGGATGGACGTGATGAATGCCTGGTGAACGAGCCATGATGTTCACCATGCCGCGTTCACCAGATGTCCGTAAACCCATAAGCCATAGTCCGTCCGTCTGTCTGTCAACCCATATATTATGGTTGACGTGGGGTTGGGTTGATGGACGGATGGACACGTTATTGGTTGACAAACGGATGGACATATGGACATACGAATTTATGGATATCTGGTGAATGTGGCATCATTCGCGACGGATGCTAAACGCCAACTTTCATGCTGCAATTTCACTGGCATAAACGCAGCGTGAGTGGTAACGCGAACGCTGACATGATGTCAACGCAGATATTAGTGCAAGATATCTGCGTTGACATCGCGCTGCATTACCGCTTGGGATAAATGCAGCGTGAACATAAACGCGAACTCAGACCATCAATGCGAACGCTAACATCAACGCAGATATTTGATATTTGTTGACATTGATGTTGGCATTCTGTTCCCACTAAGTCTACAGTACGGATCTGCACTAACTAGCACCACACAAAAAATAACTCAGGATCTAGCCAACGTAGCGCAAAGCGGTTAAAAATCTCTCGATAAGTTTCAGCGGGATTGAAAATAAAAAAAAACCGCATGCGTCTACGTGCCCTCTGTGTCGAGAAATCGCCAATTTCCTTAAGTACTAAAAATGTACACTTTTTTTGCATTATTCAACATAACTGAACAAGCCGCAAAAATTTTTTCCTTAAAACTAGCCTATCCTATGTAAAATTTGGCGTAGATTTCAATAATAGTATCGTTGATCCAAAAAATTTAACCCCTACCCAAACATTTTCAAAAATATACAAATTTTGCAAAATTATATACTAGGGGTTAAATTTTTTTAAAACACCGATACTGTTTTTGAAATCTACACCAAATTTTACATAGGATAGGCTACTTTTAATGAAAAAGTTTTTGCGGCATTGTTCATTTATGTGGAATAATCGAAAAAAGTGTACCTTTTTAGTATATTTTCAGTACTTAAGGAAATTGGCGATTTCTCGACACAGAGGGCACGTAGACGCATGCGGTTTTTTTATTTTCAATCCCGCTGAAACTTATCGAGAGATTTTTAACCGCTTTGCGCTACGTTGGCTAGATCCTGAGTTATTTTTTGTGTGGTGCTAGTTAGTGCAGATCCGTACTGTATGCCATCGGAAACGCAGCGCGAAAGTTGGCGTTCAGCGTCCGTTTTGAACGAGGCGTCAACGTCAACCCGTTGGAATTCCGTAAGTGCTAAGTGCTAAGTGCTAAGTGCTGCGTAGACTACTAAAAACGGGCACTTACTGAGGCGGACCGGTCAATTAAGCACTTACTGAGCGCTAGGTGACATGGAATACTGAATAAGTGCTGCATAGAAAGCTAAAATCGGGCACTTACTGAGACGGACCAGTCACTTCGGCACTTACTGGCTTAGGCTTAGGCTGAGGCTTAGGCTTAGGCTTAGGTATTGAATGCAGAGTGGTAGGCCTCAGCCTAAGCCTCAGCTTGAGCCTCATCCTAAGCCTAGCCTCAGCCTCAGCCTAAGCCTAAGCCTGAACCAGTAAGTACAAAAGCGACCAGTCCGTCTCTGTAAGTGCCGATTTCAGTATTCTATGCAGCACTTGTTCAGTATTCCACAGCACCTACAGCGCTCAGTCAGGCACCACTAAATACTATATTACTTTGGGCCAGTAAGTGCCGAAGCGACCGGTCCGTCTCAGTAAGTGCCCGTTTTTAGAAGTCTACGCAGCACTTAGCACTTAGCACTTACGGAATTCCAACGGGTTCAACGTCAGCCTTTTAGTAAGATCCCCGAGCTCCGACCCCGACTCCGACGATTCGACGCTGATCTGTTGATTGCGCACGCTCACGAACTGCGGACAATACGTCAACCTTTGTTCTTCTGTCTGGCGGTGAAGATGTCAGGATCAGCGGAGGACGCGGATGCTGGCGTTGCTGGTTTGGCGCAGAGTGCGACAGAGAATGGCGAGCATGCCGAAGCGACAAGCAGCGTTGTTTCTTCTCATCCAGCCGAAATTGTGCCCGATTCTTCGACCGGCAAAGTGGAAGCACCAGAAGCAGCATCGTCCTCACGTTCAGGGAGAAACGCAGCTTCGGTTGAGGACGCGATGAGTTGTGGACAGAAGCAAAGCGCTGAGCATCACGTGGAGCAACAAATGCATGTGCATCAGAGGAAGGACGGAGAAGAGGAAGAAGAGGAGGAGCTGCCTCCCATGAGTCCTAGCGAGTTGGACTGGAAGGAATGTGATGAGGCTGCTCTGCAGTGGCTGGATAGACAGATGAGGGAGGGTGTGAATCCGCGCGACATTCTCTCTCATATTCTGCCGAGTGCGCGCATTCCTGCAGGCGTAGATCCTTTTCATCTGTGGCAGCTGATTGTTCAACTGTTGACAGATCCACCCAGACGCAGGAAACTCCCCGATTTCAATACGCTGGATGACGCCGTTCAGCTCATTCGCAACTGCTCCAAAATTCTCGTCATCACTGGAGCTGGGGTGGGTAAAGTACTGTATGTGCAATTCTATTCACTACTTGAGTTATCCTGTGGGTGGTCACAAGGTGACCGCCGGTCATGACCAGTTGAAACGTCAAAGTCACGAGTTCACCCAGAGACGACGAATTATGTGGTATGAGAGCGACCTGGGTGTACTCTCGTAACTTTGATGTTTCGGCTGGCATTGCGACCACCCAGGATTGTATAACTTATAGGCACTATGTTGTGAATGCGCTGACCCTTTGTCTTGTCCTAGTATGGAGAAGGCATATGGTGGACAGTGGACGATTTATTTTGCCTTTCCCCACTTGTTCCACTGTAGACGCCATTCTGGTCTGTCTGCTGCGCATAGTGCCTAGCCTAGGCCTACGTATGTATGAACAGGGATTTGTACCAGTTTAGGTGTCCGTATCTTGTGGAATTCCGGATTTCCGCAGTAAAGACGGCATATACGAGCGTCTGCACCGAGATTATCCTGATTTGCCGGATCCTCAAGCCATGTTCGACATAAATTTCTTCCGCAGGAATCAAGGGCCTTTCTTCGACTTCGCTAAGGTACGTAGCTACCTAGTAGTGTACTGTGCATTCGTCGCCTGCCTGCATTGTACTCGAACCATCCACTTCTTTGAAGGTGTAATGGACGAACCATTTCAATTTTAGGAGATTTACCCTGGCAAGTTTGAGCCGTCCAGATGTCACAGGTTCATCAAGATGCTGGAAACTGAGGGCAAACTACTGCGCAACTACACGCAGAATATTGACACACTGGAGAAGATTGCCGGCATTGAGAAAGTGATCGAATGTCATGGTAAGAAAGAAAGGGACGACTGACTCGATCAACCGGTGTGTACTCAACCTACTACTCAACGAACCTAACCTACCTTTGAAATTTTTCACTCCTCCACGTTTCAGGCTCCTTTGCAACTGCTTCTTGTTGTAATTGCAAGTATCAGGTGGATTGCGAAGTCATCAGAACAGACGTCATGGAAAAGGTGTGTACCATTTCTCCTTATTATTGACTATTGTTCTGTACAGATACATTCTGTACATACGCGCACCTATGCTGCATACTGAGCATTACGTATGTACTGTACGTACGTATGCGCAGCGTGTGGGCCCGTGCAGACCAGTAAGGACTTTATCATTGTTCTAGAAAGTGCCGAAGTGTCCGCGGTGTCCTCCAGATGCAGAGTTGGCAGTGATGAAACCGGATATTGTGTTCTTCGGCGAGAATTTGCCCAGTCGCTTTCATGAGCAGATATCGCAGGACAAGGATGCGGCGGATTTGCTGATTGTCATCGGAAGCTCCATGAAAGTCCGGCCCGTCGCACTTATTCCAAGTACTAGATAGTGAAGATGAATCTCACTTTGATGATGAATCGATTTTTAACGGCCTCCGGCTTGTACTATTTGAATATCTGACGTTCATCTTTGCCTACTTAGGCTACTGTGCGTATATAGTATAATGTATGGGAACTGGTTTCAGATTCGGTCAGTCAGAATATTCCACAGATCGTCATCGACCGGCGTGAGCTGACGCATCTGTGCTTTGACATCTGTCTACACGGCAACTGTGATGACGTAGTAGAGGAGCTGTGCCTTCGCTTGGGCGATCCATGGCGCCAACTCTGTCAAGATGAGGGCAGAGAAGTGAGGAGAGAGATGAGCAAGGAAGAGGCATTGCAGATCGAGGCAGAACGCGAACAGAAGGAAGCAGGACAGGAGATGAAGGGTGACGACAAGGGAACCTGCAACTCGGAGAACGCGGCAACCATGGAGCCACTTGCCCCTCCAGAGAATAAGCGAGCAAAATTGACAGTCGAGGAGACTGTACCAGTACCACCTGCGCCTGAACATACTTCAGCGAATTCCGAAGAAGTGAAGAAGAGTACTGTCTCGGAAAGGGCAGCGCAACTGTCTGCCACTGCAGCGAAGAGCAGCACGGAACCACGCGAGGCGAATAATGTAGAGAACGGTGAGGCTGCCTGTAGTGCGGCTACGAAGAAAGAGGGAGTGGCCGCGGAGGAGGAGGAAGAGGATGAAGAATTGGAAAGGATGCGTAGAGAAATGATGGAAGCTCCAGCCGTGAGGAACTGGGCTACTCTGGTTCCGGAAGACGCCTACCTCTTCCTGCCGCCTCACCGTCACGTGTTTCACGGGGCAGAGGTCTATGGCAAAATAAACGCCGAGAATGAGGACAGTTCCAGTTCCAGTTCCAGTAGTAGCGATGAGGATGAAGAGGAAGAGGAGGATGGAGAAGAGGGGAATGGCTCCAGCTTTCAACTGGACGAACCAGGAGGTGATGGAGAAGGAACGACGAGCTTGACTGCGAGAAAGAGCAGCAACCAAGACCTGATTCTGCGTCACAGTGATAGTGGCGGCAGTCCTACGAAAGCGATAGGCGAAGATTCTGTGAAAGAAGACCACACCAATTTCCCAGGGTGCTCGGCCTCATTATCTCACGATGGGTAATTCTAACTGGGTCGGTTCGTGGCAGTGTTTTCGTATTTGACTACTTATGCATGCACCTGGAATATTGCCAGAAATGATAGCTACCGAATTTTTACACCGTGTCCCAATACTTCCCCTCATGTGTGTCGCGTATAGCGAGAAGACCTCGAGATCATTTACGTACATATGCAATTTCCTGTGTATCTCCGCATTATTTATCGCTTATGTAATCGTGATCTATTGTCATTCGTTCCAATTCCTGTCTCACTGAGAAGTCGGTTCTATATCTCTCACACACGCTTTCACACTGCGCTACCGCTCTGTCTGTCACATGGTAGCAGAGCGTCACGTCGCTTCAAGGACCAACTGACTCTCAACTGAAGACAATGAACTCTTCGGATCCCCCAAGGACTCAAACGGCCTGCAGCGAGCAGGCGTCAACGCTTTCGTGCGCCGCGAGGGGCGCAAGCGCGAAACTTGGGGACAAACTCGGAGCGAATCATCGGAAAAGGGCCAAGAAAAGCTCCAACATAGCCAATGGGCTATCGGAATCGGTGCATGAAACCGGCGGATCAACTTCGTCGAAGAAACCGGAAAGGAGCAACGGCCTATCCACATCGTCGACAAGACCTCAAAGAAAGGAGAGTCTTCAAGAAATTCTCGAAGAGAATCGGCGATGCTTCAAACAAACGTTGGGCAGCTACGCAGTTTCAAGGGAAAGAAGACAGCCCAAACTGCCAGAGTTGGAACTGCCAACGTTTTCGGGCGACCCATTGGAATGGTTGCCATTTTGGGAAATCTTCACGGGGGCAATCGATTCAGATAAATCAATGAGTCTCGTCTTCAAGTTCATGTACCTGTTGCAGTGCCTACGAGGAGAAGCCAAAGAAGCTGTCAAAGGTTACGTTCCTACAGCGAAAGGCTATGCCCAGGTAATCAGAGCTTTGAAAGAAGCATATGGCGATGAAGAAATCATTGCAATCCTGCTGCGGCAGAAGTTGATGAACTTGCCAACGCCCACGTCCGAGCTCAAATCGTTGGAGCACTTCTACTTTGAAGCAAACGCATTGTTGTGCAGCTTCTACTCACTTGGTCACAGTGAGGAATCGTTGAGTTGGGCAGTCTGGTTGCTCATCAGAAAATTGCCATTGAAGGTGAAACGGCAGCTCGAAGAGTGGAAGATGAGCAAAGGATACAAAGGCAGTTGGACAGTCTCATGGTATGATGAGCTTTTCAAGCGATACTTGAAGATCGAGCGAATCATGGCAACTCATGCGCCAATGCCCCTCTACGAGAAGAAAGAAAATGCAACGCATGCCCATGAGGGACAGGAGGCAATGCACGTCAGTTTCGAGCCAAAGGTGAAGCTGAAGATCCAGTGCGTCTTCTGTGGTGGAGCTCATCGAAGCTACAGCTGCACCAGATACAGAACCGTGAAAAGACGGTCGGCGCAATTATTACCTCTCCAATGTCACCGATGTTTCAGCATGGATCACTGCTCAGTGAAATGCAGCATGAAAAATCACTGCATATACTGCATGGAAACTTCACACAATCGGTGCCTATGTCCCAAGCAATTTGGTTGCAACAGGCGAAAGTCAAGCAAACGTGTGAAAACGCAGCTTGA
Organism: Epsilonema sp. ZAB3_2; assembly: GCA_030247985.1. Taxonomy (NCBI): domain Eukaryota; kingdom Metazoa; phylum Nematoda; class Chromadorea; order Desmodorida; family Epsilonematidae; genus Epsilonema; species Epsilonema sp. ZAB3_2. Next base: position 18,421 of record JASAMW010003752.1, read on the forward strand.
AGCTGAGAAATCCAATGTGCAGAAAGATTCCAACATCAAATCAAATCGTCGGAAGACGGACAAATCGGAAAAGGTGACAGCTTCATATGCAGAAGCAAAATTGCTCGCAGGGGGAGGTGTGGGCCAAGCCCAGAGTGCGAACGTCTCAATCGCTGAGCGCATGGTCAAGAAGCCACAAAAGCGTAGCAGTCCAAATCGCTCATTCAATAGGGTTCAGCTAAAGGGTGGCAATAGCGGGAATCGATGCCTGAAGAAAGAGGCGGAAGCCGCCAAGCAGTTTCCAAAAACCAAAGGGATGAAGATACATCATCGACAAGCCACCAATGTCACCTGCATCGTCATCGGTCGAGGGAAGACCACCCAAAGGTTGAAGGATGCAGAAAAGAAGCTGAATCCTCGGCATCGTGCCAATCGTCGGAAAATGAAGTCTCAAAATGAATCCGGCAGGCATGAAGGCGCCTCAGATGACGACAACTACAGCAGAAGAATCTCGCGTCTCGGGAGTGTCGCGTATAGCGAGAAGACCTCGAGATCATTTACGTACATATGCAATTTCCTGTGTATCTCCGCATTATTTATCGCTTATGTAATCGTGATCTATTGTCATTCGTTCCCATTCCTGTCTCATTGAGAAGTCGGTTCTATGTCTCTCATTCACGCTTCCACACTGCGCTACCGCTCTGTCTGTCACAATGTGGAGGGTGGTCGCGAGCTGACCCCTCTATTGTTTCAATGTTTTTATTTGATTGGTGCCAGTGAAATCAACCGATAAAACGCACTGAAACGCAGAGGGGGTCAGATCGCGACCATAAATTCTATACATACCCCTAAGATACGGTACTTTAATACTGCAATCTTATACTATCAATCAATGATCTTTATTGAATAGTTTGCGTTGGATTGGTATGTACTAGTTTGCGTTGGATTGGTATGTATGTACATCGTAAGTTGATCTGCAGTACAATCGCCATCCTAAGATTTTCATTCAGCATTTTACACCAAAATTCAATAAAATCAGCAACTCGCACTGATAAATAATAGCCACAAATATAAGAATACCACACCACGCAGTACCCAAGAGCCTGCAGTATTATTGTAGCATGTTATGTACATCCCAAGAAGAGCAACCATGACAGACGCATCTATGGCTACCTCAGCGAGTCTCATAATTCGATAAAATCCAAGTAATCTCTACAAAATAATGTAAAAACTGTATTCTCATACACAAAGTGATTTGACGCTATAATATAGTAAAAATGTATCTGCGAAAAGCAACGTGTGAAGCAAACAAGGTGTTCAACCAAGTGTGACAAGATGCGTCGTGGCAATATAGGTAACGTGAACATGCCAATAAAATTGCAGTGTAAAAAAATGATCGGCCAAGATACAAGAAAAGCGCAATTTCTGAGAATCAATCACCTTGTGCCCATATACCAGCTCTGTCCTAAATGAAAACCTATGGCGAATATTCTACAGCACTGCCACATAACACTGCGCTGTAGCAGCTCACGTTACTTAGTATCTCAAAACAGCGTAGTTATAGTTCAGTAATGTACAACGTACGTACGTACTTTACCTTCACAACTAGTGAAAACTGCGCATATACACTGAAGAATAAAAGCTTGAGAATAATAATAAGGATGAGATAATGCGATATTCATTCAGTAAGCACTGAGACCAACAACAAAGCGAAGAGAAGCAGCAAAGCCGAAAAACACTACTACCACTGAGAACAGAAACAGCAAAATCCACTACAACCTAAAACCAAACAACTCACAAACGCACAACTTTCTGAAGTTGCAATTTTCCGCTTTCAAACAAGGCTTAGCAGCCAAAGAAATGTCTCCAGTTGGAAAAATAGCATAAAGAAGTCAAATATGAGCCGCTTGTAGGCGCAATCGATGAATAATAACGAGACATGCGTACATAAACAATGAGACCGGCACAAGAACTTGAGAACGATGGCATTCCATCAAGAAAAAGTACAACATGCCACGCGTATATCGTTGAAACCAATTGGAACCAAGGTTTGGGGCACAATGATTGGGTGTACAAGACCGCTTGCAATCGACTGAAAATGAACGCTCTTAGATTACATACGGACAATAATAATAGCCACCACAACGCACATAGAGTACCTATTTATTTATACTTATCTGTTAGGACACAGGCACCGGTATTTCTGTACGTACGAACAAAGAGCATAATGGACCTTTGTGTGTTGTTTGTTACCCAATCAAACGCAGTCTCTCAGCACGTACGTAACAAGCAATAATAATTACAGACAGTTATTGTGTGGCCCTAATGAAACTAATCATCAACACTCCCTGCGACAGAGACATCAAATAGTAGATTGTACGCGGCTATGCTAACAGTCGAAGTTTTCATAACCGTTTTTTGTACTTTTGACTCATTGAACCACCTGACCTACCTCCGAGCGATTGCATTTGAAAAGCAGGTAACATTACCTGGTATAGTAGTAGCAAGATTACGGACGGGGCGAAAGAATTTGACAAAAAAATAGTTATTACAAACCTAATAGAGCACGTAAGAGTTTTTGAGTCTTGAGACACGCTAGCAGGGTGCCCGTTTGCGTTGCTTGCTTATGATTCGGCGTTACAGATCCAAAGTAAGTCCGTCGGGCCGTCTGATCCATGTTGTACGGCGTTAACTAACAGTCTATAAGATAGTTTTAGATAAAAGATGAGAGGAAATCGTCATTAGTCGCCGATCCCGCAGCCGTCGCAGAGGGGTGGCGTTGTTGATTGGCTGCTGCTGAGGAGACGACGGCGGACGAGGACGACGACGACGACAGGCCAAAATCGTTATTCCGATCCGTCATAAATAACTCCGTATATTGCGACAGCTCCGTGTCCGACAACAGCTGAAATAAGGAAAATAGAAACTCCAGTACCGTGCCTCTTACTCACACCGTATGAACTGTTGCTCTACGCACTCACCTGTAGTCCGTCGTTGGTCGGGTTGTCGTCGAACAGATGGTCACATGCGAAGTCAGACAAATCCGTGGACATTCCCGTTCCTCCTCCGCCTCCTCCGGTGCTTCCGTCCCCGTTAGAGCCGGGCTGGCTGCTTCCGCCGTATGTAGCGCCTTGTTGACTGCCCGTACTGCCATCGGATGCCGGCGTATACGGAGCCGAACCTAACACATGCGTCCGGTGAAATTACAAGCGTCATTTTGAGAATGCATGTACATTATGTCGCCCAATGGGCGAGGTCGCATTTAGCGCGGCGCACGCACACGTAGTAGCGCTTTTTGTAGCGAAATTTATGTATTTTTACGTTCATTGGCTAAAATGTAGTTTTTGCAAGGAAAAAGCACTACTAATTTGCAGTCTTGCAGCTAAATGCGATCTCTTCACTAAAAGAATGCGAAGATTTCTGCAGTCGTGGAAGGCGTTAAAACTGCACGGACATATCCATAAAAATCTTGCGCCAAAGAAACCTGCCGCGCTTTCGAATATCCACGCAATCTCTCAATGCAGTGGACCAACTACTACGTAAGTGTAACAAAACACATCAAAGGAGATTAGAAATTGGAAGCGGGCGTTTTGCAGTTACATTACATACCAGCAACGGAAGCCACGGATCCTCCTTCCACGCTGGTTTGCTGTTGTACTGGCTGCTGCGTTTGCTGGCCTTGTAGTTCCACACTGCGCGGTCCGTATCCTCCTTCGGTGACTGAGGGGGTGAGAGGGGTGGGTGGGCCGTAGGTGGCTCTTCCTGGCGTGTGAGGCTGCGGAGTGGAGGTGGAGCGGGGTCCGGCGACGGTGGCCGGACTGTTGCCGAAGGCGCCGGCGCCTCCGTACGGACTCGCCATACCCGTGCTGCTCGCCTGCTGCTCCGAATAGGCGGAGGGCGCCCACGCGGGCTCCGACTTGAGTCGCTTGGCGGACGGAGGACGACAGGCGGACGCCGCCGCGTCTCCCGGCTCCGTCTTCGGCACACTCACCGGCTCCCACTTCCCCGACGCGTACACTGTCACCTTGAGTACGTGAGGCGGCGCCGTCTTCAGTATCTCCGTGAAATACCAGTCAAACTCGATGCGGTCCAGATGCACTTGCTTCCTACAAACACGAATGCATATGTATGTACATACAGCACATAGTAGGTGCAAAGAGGAATAAAGCGTGAACACTTACTGGCAAACAGGGCAGAGCCAGATGGTCTTTTCTCGATGGAGGAGGAAGAAGTTGCGGAGGTCGAAGCACTGGAGATGAGCGCACTGCTCGCCCCTGGCCGGGTATTGGATGCGGTCGTGGCCGATGGGACAGGCCAGATTCACCTCCTCCGACATCTGCTCGATCTCTCCCCCTCCGGCGCCTTCCGCAGACGCAGGACCACCGGTGGCACTGGAAGCAGCAGCTGCCCTGCCTTGACTGAAGTGCCGTTTGACTGAAACACACGCAAGCAGCAAGAGTTGTCAGTCAGTCGCCCGCTAAGATTCAGAAGGAAGACTCACTCACTTTTCTCAACTAATTTCGTCCCGTTTGACCGATTATGATTCATCACTTTGCCCACCATAGTCATCACGAGTGGACGTGTCACCCGTTGCAGGATGAAGAAATGTGACTGAAACACACCAAGAACATTCCAGCAGGTTCCAAGCAGATGCATGAAAGCAAGCGAGAGAGCAGTTTGCTTACGCAGCAACACTGGCGCACAGAGATCTCCAAGGCGTTTTTGCCGGGTTGGCAGAAGTTCTTGATGTACAGAGGCTGGGAGTAGGCTGTAATCTCCACCCGCGTTCCGTTCACCGCTACGCCGACCGACGGAGCACTCGGCATACTCTGATCACGTGGCCAATTGTTCGTCTGGTACTTGTCCTCGTGATGGAAGCACTTCAGCTGCAGCTCAGAGTCAGGACTGCAAACAAACAAATACCATTTCACAAGCCTCCTCCTCCATCATACAGCTAGGTATGTACAGTACATCGTCAGCAAAACAGGAAGGGCGACTCGGGAGTGAGGCCGCGCTTACTCTTGGACGAGATGATGCATGGTCTTTTCGTCCAGATGGAACTCGTGATGCGTGATCGTGAGCCCATGCTCCAGACGGAAGGGAGGCAGCAGAATCCCGTTCGCCTCCGGAAGAGTTATCCGATCAGCTCCAACTGAAAAACACTGCCATTGAAAAGGTGGAACCAGAGCAAGAAGTGGAAGGCAACCAACTTTCATATCTGTTCGATAGCTCCAGCTCACGTTTGGGCGCGCCTTGATGCATAATCACGGGCTTCACATCCATCATCTGACCAACTGGCCCCGCCTGCTGCTGCATCATTCCAGGACCAGGAGGCATCGCCTGGTATGCGGGGCCTCCTCCCACGTATCCCTGCTGCTGTGGCACTGGCATAGACATCTGACGCTGGAGCGGAATCCCCGGGGGTTGTCCGTAGCCGCCCTGCTGCATCATCAGTTGCTGCTGCTGTGGCTGAGTGTACATGGGTCTGGCTCCAGGGGCCATGGTGGCTCTCATGACTCCGGGTGGATAGGGGGCCATGCGAGCGCCGGGTGCCGGACCAGCCTGCATCATCATCGGCTGTCCACGCATCCGGGTGGCCATGGCACTGGGATACATGGGGGGATTGGCGGGTCGCTGCATGGGCGACTGGCCTGGGTGCTGCTGCATGGGGCCCGGGGCGCCGCCGCGCATTCGCGGCTGAGCAGCGTAGGCTGCAGTCGTCGGAATCATCTGTCCACCCGCGCCCACCGCGTACGGTACCTGAGATCCGTTCGGCATTGGCATCTGCAGCAGACAAACACAACAGCATCAGCTTGCTTGCCCCCACATCAAAACAAACAAACATTAGCGTAACTACGCACATACTCTAGTACAAACAATGCTGTCCCACGCCACGACACGTCATGAGTCACGCTTGACTCACTGCGTAATCAAATCAGTTTAGTCAGCAGCATTGCATGCATACTAGTCAGTACCTGTTGTTGGCCCCTGCCGTCGTACTGATGATGAGAATGAGATTGCGGAGGAGCGTGAGAATTCTCGTAGGCGACGGCCGTGGCGGTGGCTGTGGCCACTGCGGCCGCCGCCACCTTGGCCGCGCTCATCGCGGCGTGTCCGGGCTGAGCCGGGCCGCCCTGAGTGTGGTGGTACTGAGGCGGCGCCCTGCTGCCGGCCGCGCTCATGTACCCTGTTGGCGCGGCCCCCTGCGGCCCTCTGCTGTAGGCCGCGGCCGGATGGTGAGCGGGTGGGCCGACCATGGTCTGATGAGGCGCCGGACCGGCGCCCGGATACGAAGCCTGCTTCTGCATCCCTTGCGCCGGATACCCATTCACCCCGGCATTGGGGTCGTGGTGGTAGCTGGTGGGTGGCATTCCGTAGCCGCTGGTCACAGTGCCCGGGTACACGGTGGTGACGACGGAAACGGAGCCGGGCTGACCCGTCGGACCGCCGGCTCCTCCCCCTCCTCCTCCTCCACTCCACATCATGCTGAAACCACCGCAGCGCAAGCATATGAATGACCATCTCATAAAGCACGATAACTACTACTGAGTTTATATGGTACAGCACACTAGTATGTGTATCTTATGTAAATGTGAGAAGAGTGTGGGCGGGTATTACTCGTACGGTTGCTGTTGGGGCGGTGGATGCATGCGTCCCTTCTGGGTGGCGGCGGCAGTGCCAGTTCCTCCGCCGCCCACGCTCGGATCCATTAGTTGCTGTCCGTCGCTGCCGTTTGTATCAGCGTGTCTCTTGAGAAGCGCCTGACCCAACTCTTCATACCAGCGCTCCAGTAAAGCTGAAACACCAATCGACCTTGCAACCACGAAAGCAGGCACAGGCTACTATCACCGATGCGGCGTATCTTTCGCGCGCGCCTTCGAGCATCATTATTCACCGGCAACAGCATAAATTACGCTCCATAAAACCAACCACAACATTTGGACTACTATGAGCACAAGCTACGGTTGGTGGCACTTCGGCAAAGCTAGATCATTCCAAGGAAGGTACGAATAGCTACAGCCGCTAACCTACCCGGCTTCTCAGCTAATAAACACCATAAATCAGAGATGATAGATTTCCTAGCGGCGGAAGGTGGCTGAAACAAAGTTATCACTTCGCCAGCAACAGGCGCACTGCCAACTTGCCCGCGGATTAGCTAATCGAGACAAGGCTGTAGCGGTGGCCTGCCTAAACTTCTTCGAGGAGACTCCAGCGCGCACATTTATCGCTGACTGTCTGAGTTTGAGCGCTGTCAAACGAAGAAAAGAAAAGAGAAAACAGGAGAGGGAGGCAATAAAAGGGAGCGGAAAGCAAGAGGAACCAGCCACGCAACATGGAAAATGAAGCAGGCAAGTCAGCAAAGGGTTGTGAGGAGAAGCAATAGGAAAAGGAATCACGTACATACACAAGACAAGACAAGGAAGCAGTCGCGCGTCAAGCCGCAGCTAAACTGCCGCCTCTTCGCTCCTCCTCCTCCTCTTCTTCAGCTTCATCATTCCAACAACCGAAAACAGAAGCAGCGGCGACGGAGGCGGCATCAGGCACGGATGGAAGAAGAGAAAAGGAGAGAAGAGCCGACCGAAGAAGGAAAACTCAATCCATAGCCCGCCTCGTCCCACGTCTATTTTAGTAGCTCGCTACTATCTGCCCCTATCACAATCTCCGATTAGGTACGCACAGACACACAGAGCCCCGGTGATATATAGTTCCAGAATGGGGGGCGCAAGAAATTGATTTCACTTAAAAATATTTAACCGTCAAGAGCCGAAGGAAGCAGCAGGCAGGGCAGAGCTGAGCCGCGAGACGACCGAAACAAGCAGGAAAAGCGTACCCAGGACGCGCGCGCAAGCAGCTAACCAGGAGCCGGAGCAATCCAAGCTACATAGCTACTCTACACATACTCCTACTCGTAGGTACATACTGCTCCTTGCTTCCTAGTTATGTACGTACAAATGTAGGCTCGTCGGCGCGCGGGGTAGGAGGCCTCTGCTGCTTCATCTTTCCTTCGCTCCCCCCAGTCAGAGAGAGAGAGAGTGAGGAGTGCGCGGCGAGGGCGCAAGAGTCTCTTTCTGCTCCGTCCAAGCGCCAAACCCGCTGCTAACCTAGCAAGCATCCTTCGCGCGCCGCTGGGGTTTGTTGCCTGCTGCTGCTGGTTCAATGGTGGCAAATCGTCTCTCTTCCTTCTCCCTTCTTTTCTCATCTCCCTGCGCCCTGCTTCCGATATGCCACAAGCCGCCGCCGCCGCGCTCTATTGATGTTTCCACGAAATTTTCCAAAGAGCAAGCTGGCAGATTATAAGCAGCGTGTCCGACGCCGCACGGAGTCAATCTCGCATCGCATAGCCCATCTCTCCCTCTCTGTCCTACGAGTATATTAGTAGGTGTATACGTACTTGGCACTCCGCCTTCTATTGGCAGAACCGCACTGCTTCCCCCCACATCGATAGAGTTATCGTACATAAAGCCGTTGAGAGACAGCCAGCATAAAGAAAGAGGAGCAAAAGCTTCCCCAACAACAGTCATTAGCTCATAAACACCGCCGATCACGGCTACTTCCACTCGACTCAGAACTAGCGCAAAGGGAGCACAAGCTCAGTAAGCACACACAGTAACACGTCTCCCCCATGTGCTACAGTACTCGTTACGTACAGTAAAGGCAACGGAAAAGGTGCAAGGGCTGCTGAATTCCTCCCTTAGCTGGTCTGACGAGTTTGCAACCGATAAGCCGATACAATGACGATGCGAGAGAACTTTATGTTGCACATGTTTGCTCCAAACTTCCAACATATGCTCCAAAATAAAGGCGCTTTGATGACTTCACACAGGACACATGGGCGGCGGATTGAGTTCACATAATAGACAAGCTGAGGATGATCAGCCAAGAGCGAAGAGTGAAGTGGACTTAGAGCGGAGCAAAGAACGAAGTGAGCCCAAGGAAAGTCGAACTGCCGAAGAAACGAAAACGAAGTGGCTACACACATCACACACAACTGCCGGCATTATTACAACAGCATCGCACTCGCGAGCGAGCAAAGATATCCCGACTATTACTCGAAGAGCTAACCGCAACCGACACACCGGTTCCGCCCCGGTTACGTAAAAGAGCAGGGCTGAAATGTCAACGATACAAGGAGGGCGGAAAACGCAGTCGTCACCCGAAAGAAGCAGATCCGCTCTAGCCAGCAGAAACTGCAAGCAAAGCAAGCATCGCGCCTCCTCCGACGCGATGCCCGCCCGCTTCAATCCAGACCACAAAGTGTGGTAGTATGTATGTATACATACGCGCGGGTACATAGCTTGTACAATGTAAAGCAAGGAGACGATTCGTTGCGAGAGTTACCCGCTTACGCAACTAAACAGCCCGGAGAGTGGGACTTGTATTGCACTGCAAGAAAGCAAAACGAAGTTCCTTTACACTTTTCCTGATGAGGCCCACCAATCTCTTTCTTTTCACAACTCTCTTTCTCTGCCTGCCTATCTCCTAGCCTCATCTCTGCTCATCGACAAAGTCAGCAGAGCCAGACGCAGGGGAAAGAAAGAAGGCGAAGAAGAAGCAGTTGGTTGCATTGCCAGCAGCTAGTCAGGCATCACGCTCTTCTCTTTAGCCAACTCCGCCGGCCTCCGACAGCTTTACCACCATATACTCGAAATAACGAATTGCACCATCACAAGCACCAAACAACCAACCAACCACCACTGCGCATTCTCACTCTCTGCACCTCCGTCCGGGAGCAAGCAAGCAGCCAACCAGTGCGCACGAACGAACACAGGCTGCTTCTACCTACCTACTACACACATCATCATGCAAGCTAAAGAGGAAATACAAGAAGCAGTGATCAAACCAAACGTTGATACACAGCGCTGCTAAATTGCCACCAACAACAGCCGCACCAGGCTTCTCACTACTGACTCAACAACATTATCCCCCCAAAAACTTACCGACTCAACAGCACTCCATCATCAACCATCTCTCCCTACTCTACACACACAGAAAGTCGAGGCAAACTAGCACCCCTACATAAACCGCCGCGCACCACACACAAATCAACGCCACTTTACTTTGCCAAATGGCACGCAAGCTTCAGCTGGAACGAACGTTCGTAACTAAAGCTTCGAATGCATACAAACACTTGATGAGTGACAAAACAAAGAGGCGAATGCGAATCGCTTGATGCCAGGCCAGCTCAATGGAAACATACAATAAGAAGGCGGCGAATCGGTGCTATTTTGACTGAGAAGACGTTAAACAAGCACGTCCTTGTAAGCTATTAGAAGACAACCTTCTTGAATTGACACCGTGCGCAATCAATGTACATGGCGCTACTGATAAAAACAAAGGATCACACCTACGGTTGACGCAAAAATAGAGCTAATCATCCTGCTGCGATCACAGTTTCAAAAATAGCCTCTCACTGACACCTTACGCACGTCGCACAGAGATCTAATTGCATCGGGATTTATATTACGTAACACAAAGGTACAGGTACGTGAGTAGAGCGCTAAAAACATTGCAGGACAGCATCAAGCAACAGAACAGCCAGAAACTAAAGTAGTCAGCATACCACACTGCAAGCACAAGAAACCTATTATTAGCTTCAGCTCAAAACTGAAACACCTTCAACAACGCGCAAGCGAAACGAATCATGCACGGTTTCAACGACAAATCAGTAAAGGCAACACACATGTGAACAAAATAGCTGCGTATGCCAGGTGTACCTAACAACTCTTTCACTTTCATGCTGTAGCTTACGAATTCAGGTTGACTCAGGAATTATTCAATACCTGTGTACAGCCACAGAAACCGTTTCCATATCCATACTACAACGATAATGCCACATTCAGATTAGCGTCCTACGCGCCCGAAAGCGCGCAACTGCACCGCGATAAAGCGTGGACAGCCCTGGACTTCTCGGAGACGTCGATACGCGGCATAATGCTCACACGGACGCCCGCAGCTGGTAGCTAGCAGTCGAAACCTCATCTTCACTCCGCTCCGCACTCAGAGCATACACAAACAAATAGTGGCAGAAGGAAACGTCAGTCAGCGAACGAACGCTGTGGACGAGAAGCAAAAAAGCACAGCGCAGCAAAATGGCTGACTACTGGGATCGAGCAAATGACGATCGTTGTCCTTGACTAACCATAGTCGACTGCTTCATCTTCTATCCCAACTCAGCTTAGAACGTCCAGTGCTCAGCTCACCCCACCCCAGCCAAGCAAATGGACCACACTAACATAAGGATGCTCCGCTTCACCCGCACACGACACAACACAAACACCCTTCCCTCCCAATCCAACACCATCATATCATCAGAGTTGGCGGCTATCTTTTCGAGCAGCAGGAGCAAGCAGGAGCTCCGTTAGTGTCCTGCAAGCAGCGTGCAGAGCAGAGGTCAAGAAGAGGTCAACCGAGAAATAAAGGAACAATACAAGCTCAGCCATCTTGCAAACAGCACTAATGAATGAGATTCGACGGAAGCAACAAAAAATAATGTCTGCCGGTCAAACTACGGGCCACAATATCGGCAGGTGGGTGCAGTATTGAGGCACCCTATCGACTTCTACAGTACCTAACCCATCTAGTAGGACGAGAGGAAAACAATAATCTAATAACTAATAAAACTAATAATCTGATTGCCAGGTTGAAGCAAGAGGAATCCCCTCCACAATCAGTCTCCTCCTCCTCCTCCCACTTTCATTTCGATCGCACACACACACAACATCCTCGCGTTTCGCCGCGCCGCAGTTTTGTTCGTTCTCCATTGCCGGCTCGACCAACCAGATTGATGTGCGACTTTTGTCACCAATTCGACGCGCGGCGGCGAGCGACGAGACAGAGACAAGCGATCAGGAAGGACGCCCGCCCGCCCGCTCACGCACTCCATCCTACACGTGCATAACCATAACTAACACACCGGCAAAAGCGCTGCTCAACTCCCCAACCAACCATCATCCCTACCCATTCCGACATGTACGTAGATAGATAGTACATTACACTGGCTATTGCTATGCTCTTCTCGCGCGCGGTTAGGTATGGAAGTCGTTGTCGGTTGTCTCGTCATGCAGCAAACGCGCTATAGTCATTCACACCAACCCGAAACGAAGACTTGACGACGAGACGAGGAGAAGGCGAACGAACAACACAAGGGAAAGAAAGGAGGGCCGCTGAACTGAGCTGTTTTCGCGCTTCTGACTGCGTGTCTACTGATGTAGGTAGTCGGTGGTATGTATCAACAGAGCGCGAAAAAGGTAGAGTATGGATAGAAAGGAACGAGCCTTTCACAAACAAAATCTCTGTCACTGAATCACCACGTCGTTATTCTTCCGTCCTAAAATACGTGTTGTTTGTTGTATGTGTACTTTACTCCTAACTTACTTACTACTCACGCACTCTTCCAGCAGCACCCAGTTTCAGTAAAGGCGAATTCCCGCACACCTTGTAAAATAGTATTGTTATCGCCGTAGAGCGCGAAGCCAGTCCAACCACCCGGGTGGTGGCTGTACAAAGGTGTTCGCAAATGCGCAAGCAATTCTAGATCAACAACACTACGACAGTCTTAGTGGTAAAAGAAACAAGGTGAATCGCATTGTATCAACTCCTCCTCCTCCTCCTTCTCCACCTCGTCGTATGCAGGGACTACGTATGAAGAACTCGCCAATCGTTAGCCACGCTTCTATAGTTGCACACTTTCAACAATCCGAAAGAGCACACCTGGATCATGTCACTGTCAGGACAGGCGTGACACAGCCGGGACAACAAACGCACGTTCGCAAACACTATGCTAATGTGCGAATTAAATAACGTGTGCGATAGCTTAACCACACCACACCCACTCAAGCAGTCAAATGCCCGAATGAAAGGCTTTGCTCAATGAAATGAGAATAACGTCATCAAAAGTTCCTCGGGCACAGCAAAAAGCGTCAAAAAACAAGCATGACCGAGGCGACGTTTTATTGCGTGAAGACGCGCGCTCTCTGCCTAATCAATCAAAAGCAAGCTCGTCTGATACAGCGTAAAAGCAGCCTACTCACATCACAACGAACGAAAAGCACGCCTGCATGTACGTACTTGCATAAGCATAAATAAAGGCACACATGCATAAACATATCAGTGCGCGAACACGCAAGAGAAAAGTAACAGGCAACAACTGTGTGAAAAGAGAAATTGCCTGAATAATAAAGAAATATAGGCCACTATGAAGAGCCGCGGTCCGCCGATTTCGGTAGGTAAATAGGTGGCATTCACAATGTAGAGTCAATCCAGAACAAAAGTCAATCTTGCGTCAATCCAAAGTTTCAACTGAATATATATATAGGACCTCATGAGCTCTAAGTTGTAACCTTCGTGGAAAGCAATAGTGCAGCCAATAACATCAACAAGCTATCACTACGTTCACGTTCAGCTGAGTGAGAACATGTCCTGTATCTAAAATATAAGCCTTTAAAGGGGGGATCTGGCGGGAATTTAGTACGGGAAGGGCAAATTTCATATTTTTCACTTTCGAAGGGCCTATCTGACGTAAAATATCATCCTTTTTCGATCTAACCCCACACTCTGGAGTCAATAACCAACCTTACAGTTTGTCAACGCTGTGACATATGATTAAAAAATACATAGGTACATCAAAGGTCTATGGAAGAAGGGTATGTTTCAGAGCAGCAGCTAACAGTGGGCGTTCTCTTTATAACCAAATATACACATATTAGTAGAAGGGCTCACTCACGCATGATTCTGTCAGGTTTTATTGTTGACAAAGGTGGATTTTCAATAACCAGTGGCCCGTTACAGCTTCGCAGTAAAATCCTTTTGCAGATCTGGCAACCCTTTTGCAAATCTGGCAACCGTTTTGCAGATCTGGCAACCCTGTTTTAGATCGTGATCTGTCAACTCAACTTATTATGCATCTGGAACCACTTTGGGCAGTTGGCAAAAAGTTGCATATCTCGCTCGCTCGCTCGCTTTTACTTTGATAATCCAGGCAAAACAAGTCGAACCCATTTACAGGAATCACGATAAACGTAATCACCACGAGTATGCTTGGACCTGTGCCTGTATGTACGTATGTACCACTAAAACTGAGCCGTAGTCCTACTGAACAAATTATATATTATACATTACAACAGAAGTAACAATATTCGGTGTCATATCTGGCAACCCTACCGCAGAGTTGGAAACCCTATGGCAGATCTGGCAACCGTTTTTCCGCATAGATCTGACAACCATTTTGTGCATCTGGCAGCCATTTTGCACAGCATCAGGCAAAAGTGGTGCATGCGGCAACCATATTGCTGGTCTGGCAACCCTTTTGCGCATTTAGCAATCTGGCAACCCTTTTGCAGATCTGGCAACCCTTTAGCGCATCTCGCGTTTTAGTCTCGTGTGGGCTTTCGGGCGCAAACGCTGGCTTGAAAACCTGCGTCGTTTGGTTTCTGCGACATTTAGTACTGAAATATCGATTATCGATCGATTATTGGTGATCGGCTGATCAGATCAAAAATCGCAGGCTTTTCTGGCGTTCTCGGGGCCATAAGCTCTCGAAAGAGTCCTGAATGGATGCTGTAGCTGCAAAATTGAGTGAGTTATGAGTGAATATGCGCGCTTTTAGTACTAAAATATCGATTATCGATCGATTATTGGTGATCGGCTGATCAGATCAGAAATCGAAGACCTTCTTGCCACCCTTGGGCATATAAGCTTTCGAATGAGCCATTGGCGAACGCTGTAGCTGCAAAACTGAACGAGTCTATGGCATTGCACACAGACAGACAGACACACATCAGCCCTATTTGTTAGTAGATTTAGCAGAACAAACCACCAATCCTCAGTGTCAGTCAGCATACCTGCAGAACGCCCAGATTGCCTTACCCCAGCATTACGTATACCAGCATTCAACATTACAGCCAATGACAATGTGCGCAAAAATTTTCATGCAGCTCCTGCTCGTAACGCATAAAGCAGGCTTGACGACTATTACGACCCAAAGTTTACCAAAAGCTTATGAACACAGTTTGACGAGTGCAAAAAAGTCATAGGCACTCAACCAAACATAACCAATTTTTGACACTCAGTTGCACACTTTATCTACCACCACACCAAGTAAATTAAATAGCATGACCCAACCGAGAGAGCGACAATGTCAGATAAGTACAAATCACATAACATAACATATTCTCCACAAGGTGTCATTGCAACTTGTAAGTAAGGCGAAAATTGAAGTCGCGGTAATATGACGCGTGCAGATTTAATCAACAGAATTTAATCACGATGGGAATATCCGCGCATCCTCCTGCTCCTGTTTCGACAGATTAAAATCTGCGAAAACATAGCAGCAAACAAGAACAACAAACACGCACCACAGTGTGACTGACTGACTTGACCGCCATCGCAGTAAATCGGTCAGTAAGGAAATACTGAATGACAGAGATGTACGAGCATTGCCACAATACACACCACGTATTGGTATGTTTATAGGCTAAAAGATAAAAGATCCGTGCAGTTTCATGGGATGATGGAGTAGCGAGAGAGAATTCGGGGTCTCACCATCAACGAGCGCCCACCACCAACGCAGAGGCCACATCCAAAAGATATGGAATGGAAGAAAGAGAAGAAAAGATCAAGGAGTCGCACAACACCAAAACGCCAGTGCAAATGAGTATCCCTCCACATGCACAGACACAGCGGCGGAAAGGAAAGTGAAAAGTGAGAGTGATACTCGTCCATAACCTCACCAAAGCACCCAGTAACCCATCTGAATCGGATGGACTCATTCGAACCAAGTAAGAGCGGCTCAGGACAAAGATGATCATAGAGCGATCGCATCACGGTCTGATTTGAAGAGAAAACACAGCGCAGCGAGGGGCGCAAAGGAGAAGAGAGGAGCAGGAGCAGTCGCCCGTTTTCGCCTCTTTCTCCTTCCTTAGGAGCCCCAAATTGGACGATGGTGTTGGTGTGGCCGAAGGGTGACAGAAAGGAGCGAGGAAAAATAAAGTCGTAGTAGCGCGCAAGCGTTTCCGAGCGCCGCCCAAACAGAAGAGAGAGACCATTGGATAGATGGGATAAACTGACTCAGGCAAGGCAAAGAGGAGGAGAAGAATGAGAAGGATAGGGGATTGTGGAGGAACGATGAAAGGACAGCGTGCAGATCCGAAGCTCTGCTGTTTCGTTCGTTATCCCATGTACTGCATGGTGTATGTATGTATGTACATACGACGGACGGCACATATGGAGCAGTAAGTGAGTGAGTGAGTGAGTGAGTGAGGGGGCAGATTTGAAGGGTCAGCCCGCGCTATTCTGCCCCAATCATCGCACCCTCAGCGACAACAAAAGACGCGGCGGACAGTGTGGCGCGCAGTCAAAGACCCGTGTGGTGCTGACTGGACCCACAACACACACAACGCGGAACGAACGGCAACGGGAGTCAGTGGACGACGAGAGATACGTAGGACCACGAGCAGGCACGCGTGTACGTACGCGTAGCGTACAACGTGTGGTCGTCGTCTCACTCACACATCACATCACTCACAGTTGCCCACCCTCCTCCAACCACTACTGTTCTCTCCCCCCCTACTCCATTCCCTTCCCTGTACTGCCAGACTAACGCGAGACAGAACGACCCACCACCAACGTGTCGTCCGCCGTTGGCGAGGCGGCAAGGGTATCACTGCTCCACAGTACGTTTAAGACACAGGAGGACGAGACCCGGCCCAACTGAATGGACTGGATACACGTCTCTTCGAACGACACCCCATTTCACACACACATACACAACAGCACAGGGGCGCACTTTTGGCAACCAGCGCAAACTAATCTATCGCCATCGCCAACCACTGGACGCTGGACTGCATTCGATACTCCCCCACGTACGTAAATACGTACATACTGGAGACGGAATTAGGCTGTGGGTTTGTTTGAGAAGCTCAGGGGTAGTAAGGCTGTCTCCAGGGTCCCGCAAGAGAGATCAACAACATCCGCTCCGCACCGAAAGCGTCAACAAGCGCAAGAGAGAAAACAGCCACCTACCGACCTAAACACCAGGACAAAGAATACTGTTAGTTAGCAATGGATTAGCAGATGATGATGAGTCGGCTGGCCAATCGAAATAAGACGAGCATCGACGACGGCGGACAGCAACAACAACAACAACTCTTTCCACCACGACCCCGTATCGGTTGGCCGCTATCAATTAGCCTATATACCGTATGTAGTAGTTTGCGGATTACGGTAGGTAGGCTCCAACAGAAGCACGCTCGAACCATACTTTCTATTATATCTAGCATTGGAAGACAATAGCGGAACGAACCTACGGAGGCATAGAGCGGGGACAAGGAAGAATGCCGTCAAATAATCAGGCTCTTGGCAATATCTTCCAATTCCAAGGAGTCTAGTAAGCAAGCAGCAAGAGCCGTTAGCTGGCTTTGCTTCACTAATAGCTGGGCACAAAGGCGAATGAGGAGGAAGGGGGAATGGTGGTGGTCTTTCCTTTCCAGGATGACGATAGAGCAGCGGGAGTCGGCTGTCGCTTTAGCCTCCACCCAGTTAGTGCCAGCCGTCAAAAGTCCCAAAGAAAATTGAGTTTTCTCCACTGGTTTCCATATCAATAGTAGCGGACTAGCGGAGAGAAGGGAGCTGTAACTGCCCTGCCCATTTATAAAAACTTGTGCCTCTTTTATCATGATAGACGTAAAGCCGGCCAAAGAGCGGGAAAAAGCCTATTATTTTTCTCCATTTCGGAGCAGCTAAAATAATAACATCCATGTACGAAAAGGCAGTACGTACATACATGTTCCTATTCCAGTAGCGGAACAACGGGAGGAGACCATTGAACCGCTACATGTGAGCTTAGCGGAGTGACACTGCAGCAGCAGCAGTAGCTATTGCGAGAAAGGAAGAAAATGATGCCGAATCAATCAAATCAAGGAATCAGCGATATTGGCTGAAGCCAAGCAGAGAGAAGAAAGACACGCCACAATGATAGCGCGAGTGAGAGAGGCGGCGGAACAAGGACACGTTAAGCACGACTGCTATACCATCGCCACATGCATACATATACGTATAGCAGGCGCATATGCCACCATAAGCTCGTTTCGGTTCGCGCGCTAAAGCTAATGAAAAAATACATCACTGCTGCTAGCTTAGCGCGAGAACAGCAAAACAGCACAGTAATTAGAAACATCAGGTTGCTATCGCGTGGGCGCGCTTCAATGGCAATCAACAGCAGGAAACTACGTATGATAAAGTAGCTAGAACAATTTCAGCTCTGCTGTGCTTGCTGGTAAAGAATCACACTGCAGTGCAGTGTAAGCACATATTACACAATATCAAGCAGCTAACTGGTGGCGAACTGACGAGAGCGTTTTCTCCTCTGAAGACAGAGTCATAAAGAGCGTTACGCAAAGAAGAAAGAGCAATAAGGCGAAGCTTCAATCAATCAAAAATGAAAAGCCTCCCGCAGTCACAAGCTCAGAGACCAGCAGAACCTACTGTAGTGAACGTATTAGTCGATTAGCGTTCTATCGAATCGATGTACCGGAATTTCGGTTCCTCCTCCACCAAGAAGGTTTCCACACATGCATGTAACGTACAATTTGTATTCATACAAATTCATCAAACCCAAACGACGGCACTCACTCACATGTACAGCACACGCAAACAAATTGAAAGTGCGACTTTACGACAGCGACTGACTACTGCTGGAAGGACGCAGGCTGCCCGCCCAACCAAAGGTACACCTACACCACACACTGCATTCAACATGCGAAGGAATACGTACATACAAACAGAACCGAGGATAAACAGCAGACAGTAATCAATCGACAAGGTCGAATAAATCCATTCAATAACAAAAAGTACGGGCGGCCCGAGAGCCAAACATAAAGAAAGCGCGAGGACAACGTGGATATGTGTGCGATGCGGCTCAGAGACAGAAGTTGCGAGGTGTTTTGTTCGAATCCGACGACAATGAACAACGGTGGAGGTGGATGAGGGGAGACGATCACTCTGCCTGCACATCAACGCAACACTGTGGTAGGCGCAGAAGGTGAAGCGCGTCCACACCTGAGCAACAGAGAACAGAGCGAGAGGCGCTCGGACAGCCACCAAGCCAGCCAATAGCACTGCCACTGCGAGATAAGGAAGGCAGGCAAGGATAAGGAAAAGAAGGGAGGAAAAGGCGAGGTGTTGATGCTATACCCAACTTCTGCCTGCAGCACTCCCCACGAACAAAATCTCGTGCGACCGATACGCCGTACAACACCAGGAATATATAACATTGGGGAGGAATATGCAAGCAGTGTACTGATGCGGATGTAAGGCCAGCGACCAAATTCCGTCGTAATAGGAATTCTTCACTATTTGACGGTCGCAAATGCGAACGCCATTAGTCGTATTATTGGTATCTTCTCATTATTGTATTTGTGCCCGTCATGTTCCTATTTACGATGGATAAGTTGGTCGTATTTTGGACGTTTCTGCTTCATACAGTCGCATTTGCGACGGATTTCGTACTTGTTGTCGTCGTATATACGACGTGCGTACATGCGCATTTATGATGACCTATATTAGACCGTCGTATTTACGACGAGTTTGCGTCCGTATTTTGTGACTGTTCTTTTGCTGTCATTGTATATATGACGTCATGTGGGCATATAAAGGCAACATTTTATCCGCACATACGATGAGAAGATACAAAATACGACAAACAGTGGTCGCATGTGCGACCGTCAAAAAGTGAAGAATTCCTATTTACGATGGAGTTTGGTCGCTGGCCTTCCATTCCATCCGCCTCAGTACACTGCTTGCATATTCCTCCCCTTCTATAATGTTATATATTCCTGAAAACACCAGCACAAAACACCCCTCCGCCCTCCTCTCCTTTCTGCACTCATTGCTCTCTCTCTCCCTCCATCTCTTTCTGGGTGTGGTGACTTGAGCTGCTACATATACTGTATGTATATCCTCAAGAAGCACACGTAGGGCGATGATGTGAAAGCATCCACCCAGTAAAACATACATCGCAAAAAATACCCAGCAACCCACACAGTGAAGCGTCGCACGCGCGAACGGATGGACGCTACTTGACCAGTAGTAACCAACCACACTCCAACAGGTGAAAACAGGGCGCAGTAAACAATACACCTATGTACGTTCAGCGGATTTTGTATCAGTAGCCAACAAAAGCTGTGCAGTATGTGGTGGTTAGTACCAAAATAGCCAGAAATTACAATTACAATAAGGACAAATACAGTACATCGTCGTAGGCGTCGTCTTCACACTATTTTTTCGGACGTTCGTGGGTCAGTTACATAGTGTACATACATCGAACTTCACCCCTACACTACGGGAGCAGGTTCGATATAGATAAAATTAGGCTTCAATGCCGCAGTACAGTACATAATCTAATACAACAGAATCAGAAACACCGTAAATAACGTTAACTCGAGCATCACATGCATCCGCAGTAAACGCTCTGCTCTTCCGTCAGTCGTCACCTTTGCCTTGTGCAAAGTATACAACCCAGTGTGTGTGCCAGGGTTACAAATTCCTGGCACAGTTGTAGTTGTGGAGACAGAGATAATATTTTTCGACGTTTTAGTTTACGCCAATAAATATTGTGGAGAAAAATGTCTCCTGCAAAGAAAATGCAGCGTGGCATATGTATTGTCGCGGGCCAAACTCAGGCGCAAACCAGAAGATTTCTCGATATCGTGTTCCATGCATATACAGCCCAACATTGGATGGAACCTTAAAAATAGAATGAAACCGGGCGCGTCGGAGACGGGACGACTCCACGACGTATGTAACAGCGATTCAGCGCTCCGTGTTGTTGTACGTACAAAGTATACCGTCACTTTAGGCAACCAAATATGTCGTACGGCAGGAAGCCATGTCGACATAATGTACTCGTACACACATCACATCGTCCGACCCTCCACCGTGTCGCACACGGGCAAGAAAACACGCTTTCGACGACCAAATACAACAACGACCATGTAATACACGGACGGACGGTTGGATCGGTTTCGGCATAGAGGCGCGAAAGAGACGAAATAAAATACGCGATGGCTGTGCTGACGCTGAGTTCATGACAATGGATTACAACTGGCGCATCACACGAAATCTAGCCAACATGCGACAAGATTTGACTGACTACCGCCAATTCGCATAACTTTCATCTGGTTGTAGGAAAATAAAAGATGAGCAGGAGAGAACAGGAGGCGCGCAGAAGAAGACGGAGACAACTATGAAAATCGCGACGAATCCACATGGACCAACCTGTTGTTGAGTGCCAACCACCGTCGCTGATCAGCCTTGTTGTTATTTCAAACCCAGATAGGTAGGTACCAACCATACAACAAGCAGTATTGGATGCATGTTACCTATACACATGGACGCGCCGCAGGTGGAGAACGAGAAAGCCGCTGGCCAAACCACCAACATAAAGAGCGGCAAAAAAGACAACCTAATGCATTGTCCAACCAAGGAAAAAACCAACACAAAAGCGGACGGCTGGTTGCGACAGCCGCTGGGCAAAGCGAGCAGAAAACGGAATTTTGGCGCATGTTCCACGACGTTCAAGAGCTGATCTGAGTCCGGGGGCAGCACCAGCACCTTTGCAGTTCCTCCGCCACGATTATTGCAGCATGAGCTGGCCCATTTGGTATTTGCACGCATGTTGCTGTCACAGCAAATTGTTGTTCGTGCTACCATAAGCAAGATGAGTCCAAAATGGAAAGTCGGCGTTCGCGCAGGAAAAAAGTACACCGACTACATACTAACTCGGGACAATGAAAATGGCATCTATTGCGGCGAGCAACAACCGGACAGAACGCTGGTGGGGCGGAGATTGACGGCCACAGCGGGACTCTTTGGTTGCTGGTGTCGGTGAAAAAGTGAACATGTTTGCGAGCAGGCAACAATACGCCATGCAAAAACTACTGTATGAGGCATGCACTATGTACACGTAGGCAGGCCTGTGTATGTATTTTATTCAGGTACATATGCCATGATCGGCTTTGCCACCACATAAGGAGTTAAGGAGACACGTGGACACATGAAGAATAAATACACATATACAGTATTCATCATGCAAGGCGGCGGCCGGAACAACTCTCAAAACCGCACAAAAGTTGTATCCCGGGTCGGTGAAGACAGCTTGAAAAACCAAAGGCTGTCTATGCGCCGCGCTGCGAAATGCGCGCCAAATTCTAGTCCGCTTCTTTCGCAACTGTCTACGCGCGCGCTGTACTTTGCACGCGGCGCATAGACAGCCTTCGTTTTTTTCAAGCTGTCTTAACCGATCCGGGATGTACGACTTTGGTGCGGTTTTGAGAGAACACAGACACACGCGCCATCAGTCCAGCCTACTCGGAGCGGAGCGGAGTCCACCTTCCTCCCTCCCTCCTCCGCCACCTCCACCATCGCAAACGACAACGAAAATACACAAAACCATGGGCATAAGCATGGATGAAAGAACGTGTATGAGACATAGGAGCGCAATAATCAACTAACGTCAGCCGCGAGACCCCCCGTACGCACCTTTTTTGCACGTTTTCAGACGCGCGCTGTCAGGAGCCACAAAAGAAGAAAAGAGCTCGGCCATCAGAAAGAGCAACCGACGTAGAACAGACCGCATCCTCCACCCTCCGCTGCTCCTGACACATGTGCCATCTATAGCTACACCCAGCATACTACAATACAATACGTACAGCGTATGTACATTCGCGACATACCCACCCACATACCAAACGCGCACACACACACCGGACGCCGCATCATCAAACGCCCTCAAACAACCTTCGACGCTTGAATACGACGCGAACCAAAAGACGATCGAAAGAAAGTTCAGTGTTCAAGAAGAAAGTGCACTATCATTGCACTCTGGTTCATTTTCACAGCAAATCAAAAGAGAAGTCAAAGGGCGGAGCGCCTGCCTACTCGCCTCCGTTGGCACTCACTCATTTTAAGTTTATGTTATTGTTATTGCTAGTACATGTTCAGTCTCTTGCACCAACGACAAGTAACATCAAGTGCATGAATGTCACGCATGTACTGTATCCGTGCTTCTGGGCATACGAACATACAGTAGGTATGGCATATGACTTTAACGTGAAACAATTTCGCTCTATTGTTCGTTCCGTATGAAAAGACGGTGTCGCAGTTTGTGCGACCTACCTCAGGAACCACCAAGTTGCGCTTGGACTCAACTTGGCTGATACACACTACATAAGTAGGTGCATATGCGAACTATGTACGCATCCCATACCTGAGTACATACTTTGCGTATTGCATATACGTATATTGCACGTTGCGTGTGTACAATATTCCAACCCCCGACGCTGCCGCTAAACGATATTTCTCCTCCCACAAGCAAGCGTACGTATGTATACGAACATAGGTGATACACATCAGAATAGCAACGGATGAGCAAAAAAGCGACGGTCCGCCATATCCGAAGCATTCTTGGTCGGAGCCGTCTGAATGAACATGTGATGCCCCACACGCAGCCAACAAGCTGTACATATTTATGAATGAAACACGGTAAAGTTAGGCAGGCTGCTACGTCCATATACACGTAGACGCAGGATGCGGTCAGAGCTCAGCATGCAAACTGCGTGGGAGGCACTGGAGGGGAGATGGAGCTATGTGCGTGTACGTAAAAAAACCTGCCACGCAGAGAAATGAATTTGCGACGAGCTATCGCGAACAATCCAGAACTGTGCAGGATAATTGCTAGCTTCAATTATCATTCGCACGAGCTGCCGAGCTGATGTGTCGCACAGCCCAGCGCCACCGTCACCTAACCTGCTGCTGCTACATGTCCACGAATGCGCAACCTCTGCAGATAGCAAAAGGCAATATTAATATTGTACTGTGGGCGCGGTAGCAAACCTACTGTATTGTATACGTACCTGTGACACACGGCAGCAAAATTACCATTCATTTAGCTCAACTTTACGCAAGATGTGAGCGAGAATTCTCGCCACCGATGTACATTCTTCGACTGCCCTGACTACAATTACCGTACATAATGTACAACATACCCGAATGCTCAGGAGACATCATGTCGCGTCGATTGAAGCAAGAGGACAGCAGGCGATAGCCCAACTCCAAATCATAGCCATCCAACTTCGCACATTCACTCACAACCTGGAACACATATGCAACCCACCTACGTATACAGTACGACGAGCATTTCACCTCTACGTACACATAATAAACAATAGTCAGTCCATGCGGAGATTTCCGAAAGTTGTGGGCTGCCGACCGCCATAAATTCCATGGAAGTGTCCGTGCGTTTCACGGAGAAAAAGACTTCACAATCCCTCCGTTCTCAAGAATAGTGTTTACCAAACGCTGACCGTAGTATATAAAGTACATACACACATAGCGCCAGCTAACAGCGGCCTTGCGATTGCTTACACTTAAGCAAGCGATAAGGTTCTCCTCAAATGGCTTTTGAAAGGCCCTGATGTCGCTAATCCATTCCAACAGCTCCCTGGATGCCGCGATGAAGCTACCTGAGTCTTGCAAGGCCTACAACAAAGCAGTTTCACTCACAATCGCGAAGTTCGAACAAACCGTGTACCGTTCTGACAAGATATCACCTGCTGCCGCACCGACATTTATACCTGTCGAAGTGTAATCAATCTTTGATTATTCTGTTGAACGTGCTGTTCGAAACTTGTCACAGCGGCAGTCATGGAGGATCGCTATCACAATGTATCCGACAGAATATTGATCAGCAGTATTGCAAAAGCTGCTTCCACTGATTCCACGGTGAATTTTAGTGATCGCAACTTGGCTGCGTTGCAGCCCGTACAGTTTCACAGCCGCTACAGTTGTCGCTTGCCACCTCTTCAGGTGGGCAGAGTACCCGTATTTTGTATCCAACAACCAAGCAGAGGATGCTGCGCGTTTGCGTCACAGCGCCAATTGTCAAATTTCAAGCTGGCCTGCTGTATGTTCCTACAGTCAGTACAGTAGCTGTCAAAGCTGGCAATTGGTGACGAGCGCTCTGTTTCGTCCCGCAGTGTATGAAGTGCTTCTACCCTGCAACAAACAACATATCACATACCAACAACAGTAGCCAGCGCACACGATAGCGTTTTTGCCCCGCCAGGTGGAAACTGCTAATCATCGCCCTAAAAGAGAGCTCCTACATGGGCCTACGCATAGCCCGGGCAATGTACGGGGGCATTGCTACCTTTTTGATCAGAGGTGTTACCGATACAACAATTTTTTCGTGCGTGCGCATACATTCTGTGGAAATACATGCGCCACGATTGGACAACGTAGAGGCTACAGCGCAGTTGTGCATCATACTTATTAGCCGCTTTGTACCTTCAGCAAATGCGAGAACGCCAATATTCCGCGTTCAGATTAGAGACGTTACGTTCGACGTGAATAATTCTGTGGCTGTCCATGCATTTATGTCCCGGACGTACGTCTCTAATCTGAACGCGGCATGAGCCCCATGGCAATAATGGCACGCTTATCTATTACTCGGACCGCAATACAGGCAGCTGGTACAGGTAAAATATACGCTAAACTTACCGGGGTGCGCAGCTTACAAAAATTATCTCATCTCCACAACAATGCGAACGGTACCTTTAGCTGCTTTATTTTACAATAAACTCAACGCATTACAGTAGCAAACACGCGACTAAGGCATAGAATCCTACGCTACATGTACCTACGCATCATGGCATCGACAATGCGCATACATACAAAAGAGCCGGCCGCAGGTGAACACTCCCAACCATAAAGCACGATTGAATTTTCTGGAAAAATAAATCAGCGGTGCGATAACCATACCATACTATACTATTACGCGTAGGTGGGCCTCATATGCTCATCCGTACGTAAGTACATAACAGTATATAATGCAAACACACACAGCACGTATTATACACGTCGCGCAGGTAAGCACACGAATATTGTTATGCAGCTCTGACGAGAGGATGTCGTCAATCTCTCGATCCGTGTTGCTTCCTCAAACAAACAAGAAAGAAAAACCGTTGAACATATATGGGTGGTACAATACCATGACACCTGATGGTGAGATAAGCATGTATTACTATAGCCTGTACATACGCAAGTAAGGATAGGTACGTACGTGGCGTTTCAACTTCAGCTTGATGAAAAGCTAATAGTTAGTACGTAAGCTCGGTTAGGTAGGAAAAGGACGAATGAAATTTTACGGCCTGACAGGAGAGGAATGAACGCACATTGCGCGCCACCTGTGATGCTTGCTTAGCGCAATCTTACGCAATATCATTATCATCATCATCACCCACCACAGCGAAAAGCGACCAGAGAGGAGAGAAAGAGAGAGAGAGGGAGGCAGACACAAGAGCGAAAGAGACTCGTTACTTCGTATTTGACGCAGGCAGCAGAGAAATAGGTTATAATAGCGCGTACATACGTGATATGTCATGCCGGCAGCAAGAAGCATCAATAGGCGCACCCTGACACTAAAGCTAACACACAACATCATAGGACGAGGATGGCGTAACAGGTCGTCTGCTTGCTGCTCCGCGCGCTCTCTCTACTGCTTGCTTGTTCTTTGCGCGCGCACACACACATACACGTCGCGCGTCTACATGATACATACATACATACAACAACATATCCATCCATCGTGTCAATTCACGTCCATATTGCCTGTGCTCATAAGCTGGTTGGAAGCAAAGGGCGAGCGACAAGCGCGGTGTTCGCCTCTCTCTTTCTCCACCTCCACGCGCAATACGTACTTACGTATATATTCCTGCTTACGTATGCACCTTCATAGGTTACTGTTGCTCTAATATTGACATATTTCGCGGCACTGCGCAATAATAGGCTTTTCGTTCGGGAAAACCACCACATCCGCCTCTCGCTCCTTACTCTTTATCTCTCTGCCCACCTGCGGTCTCCACGGACAGCTAATAAGCACGCCATCTACACCCTGAGCGCCCCTTACTTGTTGAACGCGTGGGTGACGCCTTCTACTGAACACATACTCATGCTGTAGAAGAGCTCCCTCCCTCAAGAACAGAATGAAACATAACATAGATTACCGAGTACAGTATGAAGGGTCCAAATGACATCCTATGGATTCTTTGAACAATAAGCTGCATACATACTTTGCATAAACAGGAAACCTCCAAGTTTGTTGTTCCTCTGTCATGCCTTTGCCTCTAGTACTTACTACTCGTTACCAAAGCGACTCATCCACCGCATTGCCAACATTTTTCCAGAGTCTTTACTAGCAGATGCCGTTGCCATCGGTAGCAGAAGCGATCTCGTCGCTTTAGACAGTCCATGAAGAAGCAGGTGTACATCTCTCCTGCCTCCGCAGACTCCTCAACACAACTTGTTCAACTTCCACAGTACGTACAATACGCAGGTAATATTCGAAGCCTATAGAATATTCATTTACGTATGCATAAGCACACTTGTAGGCCTATACCTATTTGTTCGGCAAAGGAAGAGATCAATCTTGCTGTAGAATAGAGCTTCACCGAACCTGAAATGACAAACAAGATGTAACTTCTTTACGTTACGTTCTGAGAAGTACGAACATGGTTTCGAACCATGAAAACAACGAAGGCGCAAGTACAGGCAAACAACAAAAAGTTTATTACTACGCAGTATAAGACCAGTGATGTAAGGCAGAAAACAATCAGAAGAACAAGCAAGCAACACAAATACGTAATACTGCATGCGCAATACACTCTCGAATACGCCTAGGAAAAAATGGGAGAGAGAAATCTCAGAAGCTCTTGTCGTCGCTGTCTTCCCCGCTGCTGACCTGAATCACAACTCCAGCTTTGTTGGCGTCCGTTGCCGTGGCACTGGGGAGCGGAGGTTCGACTCCTTCCTTCTCCAACTCTTTCGGATCTTGGATTTTCAGGGCGTGACTGCGATGTTGCTCCTGTGCATATCGGATCTGCAGTCCTCCGACTCTTCTGCCCACTGGCGCCGAAGAAGGGGCTTGCGCGGTAGCGGCGCTTCCTCCGCTGCTGTGGCTGCTGTTACTGCCGTTCGCCATGCAGCTGAGATGAAGAAAGTGGACGCTGCGCGGCTGAAAGCCCGTCATCTGCTCCCGCTGTTGTTCCAATGCTGTGCGTCGACGCGGAGGAGAGCAGATATCTGCACCCATCACCAGTAAACTGAAGCGTTCGTGCGTGGTCAAATGCGGCGGAGATGGAGGAAGAGGCGGCGGCGGAGCTCCGAAGCAGCCGGGAAACAGCGCCGCACCGCCGTCGAATGGAGGAGGAGGAGGAAGCATGGCGCGCTCTGAGCTGGTGGCCGAGTGGACAGCGCCGCCGCGACCCAAGGATCGATTCCCGCACGGACCCGGATAGGACGAACGGTGCACTCGGCTGCTCTTCAACTGCTGGCGTGGAGCAGTAGTATCTGAGCAAAGGAATATAGGCCTACATACCGCATTCACCGGTAGATAGCATCCTATTTCCATATAATCACGTCATCAATAATTGATGACGTGATTATATGGAAACGGGGCCATCTACCAGTAAATACGGTATAACATAGATGACGCATGTGTATATACGTTCGCACGCATATAAACACACGCACACGGTTTCACATGCGTTGATACATTTTTACATATGTACGCGGTAGGCCTTCTATATTCACCATATGCAATAAGAGCCAGTGCTTGGTCGCGAGGTGACCCCTAACCTGGATTTTCAGTGCAAGTTTGATCGGTAGTCGACGCTAAGGTCGGCGCGGTTGTCTTTCTTGCTCGTTTGTTTCTTTCCGCGCTGACCTTCGCGTCGACCACCGATCAAAAGTTGCACTGAAAGTGAAAATCAAGATTATTTCAGAGGGGTCACCTCGCGACCAAGCACTGCTCTTATTGCATATGGTGAATACAGTAGGCGTATATATTAGACATGTACACATAGGCCTACCTCTTTTGACTTCCTCAACGCCAATGGTCAAATGACAAAGACCCACGTCGGTGCAGTCTGGAACACTCTTCCTCACAGCCAACATCTTATCTCGATCGTAGACTTTCATGATCATCGATACATCTTCGAGAGACCCTGGAAAAAAGAACTCGAATATGAGCACGGATCCACAACGAAAGAGAACATCCAATGAAACGTCAAACACCAAACCAACCAACTTTCATTACCTTTAGGCTCCGAAACCGGCATTGCTTGCTTGAATATCACTGGGGTGAGCACCGTGTTTCTCCTTTCTTTTCTTACTTCAATAATTTACAATTTTGTTTTATCTAGTAATGTTACCTACATAAATTTGCCGCAAAAATTCGCAGGAAATAAACAGGAAAATTTCGAAAATTATTCGGCTTTTGTTCTGAGTACAGGTGTACGTGCTTACGAATTTGCATAAATGAAATGTGCGGTTTCCGCGGATGGCGGACGGAACGAAACTACGCGTCGTACTTTGATGTTTCCGACGCCCCAAAGTCTTGGAAAAGACGGAAAAGACTTGGATTGAAATGGCATTCACGTCTTGGGTCATTCCTTCTGATTTTGCGCCGTGGTTCGGTACCTGAACAGCCTTGAATTCAAGGGAAGAAACAGCGGCAGGCAAGCGATTCAAATGTTGCGCCTATTTGTCAATGTACAGATACCAGTTTGAAACTTGCTCCTGCCAGCCAGCCAGTACCGTATTTTTGGGTGTGTAGCCTCATGGGGGTATGCAAAAATTGAGAGGTCCAATGGGGGGTTATACACTAGGGGGGGATATACAATGGGTGGGGACACAAAGGACAAAATTTATGTTTTTGAGAGGTGTGTAGAGGCATGTTTTTGAGGTCAAAAGTATGTGTTTAGGGCATAATCGCGGTTAAAACAGGGTTTCTCAGACAGCATGCTCAGTAAGCCTACAGGCATAGCAGCATGGTGAGGAGAGCAAGCAGCAAGGACAGATAATAGGTAGGTCAGGTACCAACAGAACAGGGGGGTAAAAAACCAGGGGGATATACAAAGGACAAAATTTATGTTTTGCCATGGGGGGTTATACACGAGGGGGGATATACAATAGGGGGGGATAACACCCAAAAAATAACAGCAGTTTCCGTCCATTCCATACGCCCACGTGTATAATTTTGCGACTGGATCTTTTTGTTTGTTTCCCTGAGCAATTCCCGCCGAAGTCACGACGCGATGGATCCTGCTGTTTTGCAACTCGCTGGAAAAGTGGTTGAACCAGAGCTGACCTGGTTTCAAGACGCATTTCGCAGAGGAATTCGCATTCGTTGCGGTTCCAATGGAGAAATCGTCGAGATCGGCGGTCATATTCCGTCGGAATCGGGGTTGCTTCGATTGGATGGTCTTGCGGTTTTGCCCGGTTTCATCAACACACACTCTCACGCCTTCCACCGCGCCCTCAGATTTGCCGAAAGTCGCAAATCATCAGCTGCTGCCGATGTCCAGCCGAAGGCGAAAGAGGAGTCGAATTTTTGGAGCTGGAGAGACACTATGTACGACGTGGTGACTCGTCTGAGCGAGGAGGAATTTTTTACTGTTTGTCGCGCGACTTTTGAGGAAATGCTGAGTGCCGGCATCACTGCAGTCGGTGAATTCCACTACTGGCACCATTCCTCCACCGATTTGGCGGATTTTCGCTTCGACGATATTATTCTGGAGGCCGCTAAAGCCGCTGGAATCCGAATTCGGCTCCTGGAAACCTACTACGAGCGTTCGGGCATGCAGAAAGCCAGCGGAGATCTGGAGGAAGCTCAAAGGCGCTTCTACTGTCGCTCCCTGGATCAATTCTGGCAGAATTTCGACCGTTTGCAGCAGAATTTGCCCGACCCAAGCCGACAATGTTTGGGCGTGGCGGCTCATTCCTTGCGCGCCGTTTCCTTGGAGAAGGTGAAGCTGCTTTTGCAGGAAGCGGAAGCTCGCGGAGTGCCTTTTCACATGCACCTGGAAGAGCAGTCGGCAGAGCTGCAGGATTCCATCAAAGCTTACTCGGAGAGGCCGATTGATGCGCTGCTGAAGAATGGACTGCAGCTGGACGGCCGATTCACAGCTGTGCACTGTACACTAGTGGTGGGACGGGTACCGGGACCGAAAACCTAACATTGGGTACCGGACCCAAAATACCCAAAACCTACCCAAAATTACCGGACCCAAAACCGTTTTGCCTCTACCCAAAATTACCTGGGTATTTTTCAATTACCGGTGGGTAATTTTGGGTACCCAAAAGGTTTTGGGTCCATCATTCTACCGAAAAGGTTTTGGGTACCGGAAAGGTTTTGGGTACCGGATGGTTTTGGGTACCCAAAACCTTTTGGGTGATCAGCTTGTGCTATAAGTAGGAAATGGTTATTATTTTTCATTGCGTCGGCGTTTTGCTTCCCCTTTGCCCTTTGTATGTACCTAAACCTACACCTAATGACGTCGTACTTATGCGCTTCCATACAATACGTACGTAGTATGTAGGACAAATACAATCTTGATCTTTCTACTCTAGAACGCTGCTTCTTTAGTTTTCATTACCTTTACTATATGAAAAAGGTATTTAATTTAGCGCATAGCTTGATCCAGCAGTACCACAGGCAAATCAGTCCGCAAGGCGAAGGCAATCTCTAGGGCAGGGCGAAAACATTTTACAAAAATTAGGGCAGAGGTTTTGGGTACCCAAAAGGTCATTACCGAAAACCTAACATCCGGTACCGAAAAGGTTTTTACCGAAAATTACCGAAAACCTACCCAAAACCCCTGAGAGGTTTTGGGTACCGACCGAAAACCTACCCAAAACCCCAATAGGCCTACCCGTCCCACCACTACTGTACACACACTGCACCAGGCACACTGGAAGGCATGGCAGAGCTCGGTGTCAATTTGAGCATCTGTCCACTGACCGAAGGGCGCTTGGGTGACGGTATCATTCGCTTTTCCCGTGAACTGAAGCCGGAAACACTTAGCCTCAGGTTTTGCGCAGCTCTTTATATGTTTATATAGGCTGCTTATTTGTATGAAATGATGGAGAAGCATTGTTGTTTCAGCTTGGGGACGGATTGTAACAATAGGATCTGTTTTCTGGAAGAGTTACGGTGGCTTCTGTACTGTAATCAGATGATAACGAATGAAAGAGGTTTCAACTTCGGAGTTCCGCCCCAATTGGCTGGAGAATATCTGCTCAAGTTAGTCGTTTTGAAAATGTGCACTGTGACGTGTGAATGCACATGTTGAGATTATTGCCAGTACTTACGACAATTTTCCAGGTGTGCTACTGTGAACGGTGCGAGATCGTTGGGCTTGAACAAGTGTGGTTCCTTGGCTGCTGGCAATTGCTGCGACTTTTTCGCTGTAGACTTCAGTGCGGCCTGTTTGAAGGGCAGGTCAGATGAGAGCTTACTGAATGGGCTCATCTTTGGCGCCAGTTCTGAAGCGGTCATTGCGGCTACCTGTGTTGGAGGAACACTGAAACTATTCAACAACAACTTGGCAAAAGTATACTAATGTCCTCAACGTCTTCTCTTCTCTCCCCTTTCTGTTTCTTATGATATTTCTTTAGAGAATAAGGGACTATTTGTGCTTTGTTGTTTGTACATAGGCAGTTGCTGACCAATTGGAACCTAAAATTGTAGCTCAGCCACGACATGAGCTGAATTTAGCGCAGTACAATCCGAAGATTGCAGCAGATCTTACGCGTTTTTTGATGACGATCGATTCCATTTCGGGTTCAGAATTCGAAGTGGCTGTTCAGCTTGCAGATTGGCTGCAGTCAAAGGGTTGGCACATCTATCGCCAGCCAGTACAGGGCGCAAATTTCAATCTTCTCGCCACCAGGCGACCCTTTTCTCCTGATCAAAGGGATGGTGGTCCGAAGCTTCTCTTCAATTCCCACATGGATACGGTACCCCCTTTTATCCCGCCATCGATCATTGATGGAAAAATCTTGCGTGGTCGAGGCTCCTGCGATGCGAAAGGAGTGCTAGCAGCACAGATAATGGCGGCTGTCGCTGTGCTCAGCCGTCGTCCAGCAGCAGACATCGGTTTACTGTATGTTACGGAAGAAGAAACGACGCATTTGGGCGCGAAGAAGGTGAAGGAACTTCATTTGCGCCCTCAGGCAGTCATCTGCGGCGAGCCGACAGAGCTGAAGATGGCATCTGGGCAGAAGGGCTTTCTCAAATTCCGGCTGAAAGCATCCGGGAAAGCGGCGCATTCCGGTTATCCGCACATGGGTGATTCGGCCATGGACAGACTACTGGATGCGTTGCAGATCTTGCGAAAGGCAGAATACCCGAAGGATCCTGTTTTGGGCGAAACAACGGTGAATATCGGAATGATACAGGGTGGCCAAGCGGCCAATGCTTTGGCGGCTTCTGCGGAAGCGGTAATTGCATATCGAGTGGTGTCAGACCCAAAAGAGCTGCTGATGCTGCTGAAAGGAAATTTGGAAGATGCAGAGGGCAAGCTACAGTTCGAGTTGATGACCTGCAGCTCCCCTCTGAAGTTGGATACGCTGGAAGGCTTCGAAACGATGCCAGTGGCATTCAATACGGATCTGCCGTTCATGCAGTTCGATTCAGATCCAAAAAAGTTTCTCTTTGGCCCGGGTTCGATCACCGTCGCACATGGACCGGATGAATTTATTGAGCTGGATGAGCTGGAGAAGGGAGTTGAGATGTACGAGAAGATGATAGAACAGCTGATCTGAAAAGCTTGGGAAATCCTTACTCTTCCCATAAAATAAAAATAATTCATTGCTCGGAAACGGTTGTACTGGTGTAATAATTTTTGTTGTATGCTAATTTACGCAGGTAGAGGCGTTTGAGTTTGTTGCAATGCGGTGTTTAGTACAACAAATGATATAACAGTCCATGGAAATAACGAAGCGAAGCGAACAAAAAAAGATAGGACGAGGACGCCAGGACGGACGCGCAGGGTGGCCAACCCTAGTACTATAGTACTAAACCTAGTACTATTTCATCCCTGCCTAGTACCGAAAATTTGGCCTAGTACTGCGACGCCGCCGGTGCCCGCCACTGGCTGACGTAGAAGGTGTACAGTACAGTATGTATCGGCCGTTGACTAGGAAGTGCCAGCCAGGCCCAGCGGCGGCATTTTAGGTGTTTCCCGGACCCCGCCCAATATAGAGCGACGCCAAGTGGTCCGTAGATGAGTGTACTGTAGGCTGAGTATGGCTGAGTACGTAGAATGTACAATAACATGGTCTAGTGGCTTGGCTGTACAGTTTCGTCCATCTTCTCCTTTATATGGGACGACAGTAGAGGAATAGTCTTCAAGGGCGCGACATGCTAGATCTTGTCACCGGAAGCAATAAGAAGCATGGAAGCTATCTTCGACAAGTTCGCTAATATACATAGCTGTAGTAGGCGTTGGCGTATGTACAGGTGGGCATAAGCTTGGTGAATTATTTATGTGCCCAAAACCACATCTACATATGGACTAGAAGGCACGACCTCTTTAGGAGAGACCAAAACAGAAGAGTGCCAGGAGTGAAAGAGTATGTGCTAGTGGTCGGCACAAACTATATACAAAAACAAAACCGGGCGATTTTGTATGCCAAAATATCATATTGTATACAATACAATACAAAACAAAATCATTTCCCACCTGCGATACAAAATACAATACAATACAATATTGGAAGTGTAACGTATTGTATGATTTTGTATGTTGCTAAGGCCATTTTGTCCTCTCACACAGGTTATCTGCAACGTTTTTCAATGTCTAAAGGGAGCTTCTAAGTATGTCAAAAATTGCTTGAAAACAACTTTTCAGCAGTGGCCAGTACTGCAACCACTACATCTTGAAGAAAAATTTAGATTTTCCCAATTTTTTTGACAAAATATTGCTCATTTTCACCCATGTGAACATACAATACAATATACAAAAACAAAACAAAATGGGCCCCATGTTGCAGATACAATACAATAACAATACAATATGGAGGAATACAAATACAATACAATACTAAATAATTTTTGCATACAATGCCGACCACTAGTATGTGCGAGAGAGAGCTAAAGTCCTATACACAATCCGCTGACCAATAGGGTCAGGGCAAATGGCGGCACGGTTCCGCCTACTGTACTGATGGACCTAGACCTATGTACATATGTGACGTGCCGCGTTCCGTATGGCGATAGCCGGGCCCCGAAAAGGGGGGAGAGAAATAGGACCGAACGGGAATCGAACCCGTTACCCTCGGACACAGCTGCGGACTTAGGCAACCCCACCAGGGACCGGTCCGGGGACTTTTGGCTAAACTCGCCTTACATACCTAGAACTGGTTTACGTACACTACTACTGGCCTCGGACGCTATTGCCATACGTACGCAGTACGTAACATCCCGCCCGCCAAGCAGGCGCCCTCGCCGTCCACTACTGGACACTCCTGGTCCGAGGCATTTTGATCAAGGTGTCTGCCCAACACCTCCTGACGGCTTCGGGTTCCTTTTCGTCGGTCCTCCATGTGACGTGCCGCGTTCCGTATGGCGATAGCCGGGCCCCGAAAAGGGGGGAGAGAAATAGGACCGAACGGGAATCGAACCCGTTACCCTCGGACACAGCTGCGGACTTAGGCAACCCCACCAGGGACCGGTCCGGGGACTTTTGGCTAAACTCGCCTTACATACCTAGAACTGGTTTACGTACACTACTACTGGCCTCGGACGCTATTGCCATACGTACGCAGTACGTAACACATAATAGGAAGCGTCTCATATCCGTACGTACATATAACCGCCATCACTACTAACCCATATCACACACGCATGCACACATCTACTATGTATACGTACGTACTGTAAGGTAGGGCCGCTTTTAGGCTGCGCCCTGCGTGTACTAATGTACGTACACAACGTACGTACGTAGGTATGTACAGTTATGTATTGACGCGATTTGTATGGCGTCCTTTACAGTACTTTTAGTACTATTCTAGTACTATTTCAAGTCTGGGTCAGAATAGGGGGAGTTTTTTGTGTATGCGCACAAAATGCTTGTTTTTGAGCACATTTTGGGGTTATTTTGGAAAATTATTTCATGAAAATGTACACATATTTGCACAAAACGCCGCTCATCAGCACGTAGTTTAGTTATTTACATTCAAATCATCGCACAAAATTATCGAATTTTTGCTGAATTTTGTATAAAAAGGTTTGATATTTGGCCAAAACACAGGTATAGTACTGATTTGGTACTAATTTGGCAGGGCCTAGTACTTTCGGCTGACTGGAATCTGGCCACCCTGCGGACGCGACGGTGGAGAGAGCAGCCAGAAATAGGCGTTGAACCTGATTCTTCATCTTCCAGAAAGTACATAGCGCTGTAATTCGTGTAAATTACTGTAGGAATGTCGGTGGGAACTTCCCGCACGGCGTCAACAAATCCTCAAAGTCCGGCGGCTTCGGAAAATGTTGAAAAAGTTAGCCACTTGTGCTCAGTGTGGTCAGCAGAGAAAAATAATCTCACCTGGGATCCTGTACCTACCTTATCAGGGTAATTTTCTTAGCGTTGACATATACCATTATTATAGACTCGTTGAAGTGTCTAAGAAGCAATATCCTAAAGTTGAGCTGAATGTACGCATCCTGCGACAAGTAAAGCCTTGAGCATGGGTTGAGGGAAGGCCAAAATCGATGAGCAGAACTTGTTTTACTAATGAAACCGTCTATTTACCAATAACCCGTCACTACCACCCTCAGTTCAAGGTGATCATTGTCGCGATGTATGTGGTGTATTTTGTTTAGAATAGCGGACCTATTGGAGCAAGAAGTGGAGCAGTATCTCAAGCAGGATCCTGACCCGTTTGACGAGAGTGGTTACCGTAAATCTCAGTCGATGAGTCAAACGATAAAAACGATATGTCGCGACGAGGACTTTCTCACAAGGGTTAGGCCTACTTTTAAGAAAATAGAGGAGTCACACAATTCGGTATACGTATGTATATAAGCTATTCCTTTCAGCTGATCAGTTCCTACCTGATGACAACTCGTGGTTGCAGCGATCTCTCTATTCAAGCCGCTCGCCTGCTCCTACTGTTGGCTCCGGCGTTGGAAAATTCCATTCTTTTTCAAGACGAGAACTCTGATGTGATTCCGCAGCTGTTCAGCTGGTCGGAGTGCGCGGTTGAGCCGCTGAGAAGCTATGCCATCGGTCTACTCGGCGTCTGCTTCGATATTCCGGACGTGGCAGGAAACTATCGGGATCAGAACAACCGCCTGATTCCGATGCTCCTGCGACGACTGCGCGAGTTGAAGGAGGAGATTTTGCCGCCGTCTGCCGACGAGCGAAGGTCGGTGGTGGGAGGCGCGGACTTCTCCAAAGTGAAAGCGGAGCATTTCGAGCCCGGGGAGCCGCGTCCGCGCTTGTCCGACGTCCTGCGCGCTTCCCGAGCTCAGGAGGGGGATGAGCAAGAGCCTGCTACCGGCTCCAACTCGTTCAGAGACGCAGAGCTGCTGTGCGCGGCTGACAACGCACCGGCTGCCGCCCCTCGAGCCACCGCCATTCGAGTGAGCAATGCTGGCAACAAGAGAAAGAGCGAGGATGCAGCTGCAGTAGTAATAGGCCCAAGGCACCCAGCGCCAGCAGCCAAGAAGCCGAAACTGGACCCGTGTCTTCCCTCCTCCACCTCGACCACAGTCAGCAACAGCAGCTGGGCCGACCTGGAACCACTCATCATTGGAAAACACTGCCGCCTCTATCCCCTCACCCGCGTCATGCAACAACGCCTCATCCTCCAGTATCTCACACCTGTGGGAGAATATCAGGATGTATGAAATGAACAGCCGTTTTCAACTTTTTGAAAATGAAATTTGGACCTTGCGTATGGTGTTGTATATATTTTTCAGCTGCTCTGCCACGTGTTTGAGCAGAACGCGATGGAGTTGATCTTTTACGCTGCGAATCTGATGAAAAACAAAGATCCGCACCTCTCGCTGGATGGACTAAAGGTATGTTCGCCGTTGACCTCGTATGTTATGTACTCAGTATTCAAATGAAGTGCGATTATCTTCAGTATCTGTCTGCTCTACTCGTTCATCGCAAGTTCGCTTTGGAGTTTGTTGGTCACGGTGGCGTTGAGTTTTTGCTTGGGATTTATCGAGCATCTATGGCATCCGTTGGTGTGGCGCTTTGTCTCTACTATGTGGCCTACAATGAGGATGTCATGGAGAAGATTTGTTTACTGCCTGCCACCGCTCTGGACGATTTGATAGAGTAAACACATGCCACGATCTTCTTCCTATCAATCTATTATCTTCAGGACTTGTCTAATTACAGTACCAACCGAAGATGGCGATACGTGTATGAGTTGGAGTAGGGAGCGTGTTTGCCTGTTTAGCTATGCGCTGTGGCTTTTGGAGCATTCGTACGAGTCGGGGCGTATGTACGCCACCATGTTCTTTGCATACAGCTTCCAGTTTCGCGCTATCGTTGACTTATTCGGACAGAAGGATGGCTTGAGAAAGCTGCTCAACTACGTGAGATATCATATGGGTTCATAGCCACGCACACTGTGTACATACAATGCACAGCTCCCTCGTCGTGGGGCCGAGTAAAATTAAGAGACGTTTTCTGTAAGGATTGAGAGTAGCCTGTAGTATAGGCGGAAGGGGGGTACTTTTTGTGAATCGAGATAATATGCCTATCGGATTCCCCATCAAAAACTGCATATGTTGATGAAGTTTTAGGAAAAAATTTGTTCAGGCATCATCGAGATATTGATGGGTAAAGGTGGGCAGGTCGGATTTTTGCCGTTTTTCAACGTTTTTAGCCATATTTCAGCAACCGCAGGGCTTAGAGGGCTACAATTTGGCGTGCGGAAAGATCCCATAGGTACCCAAGTCTGGACCAATTTTGAGCCCAATCGGCCACCTGTGTGGCGAGATATAGCGTCACAAAGTGCATTTCTGCATATTTTGCACCTGTTGCAAATTTAGTTTTTTTGAATACCATGGCGTGAATACATGCCCTGCACGGGGTAAAATTTTGACAGCAAGTAGAGAAGGGTTAGGCCTAAAAACTTTAGTACTACTGCAAAAAATCTCTATGATTGGAATTGGGACTACAGTCCTCTCGAATAGTGAAAAATACAGCAAAAATTTTCCCGCCTTTTTTATTTTTCAAGATAAGTGAGCAATACCACTGAAATTTTTTCCTCGTAAGTAGCCTATCTTATGTAGAATTTTATGTAGATTTCAAAAATAAAATTGCTTTTCCCAAAAAATTTAACCCTTACCCAAAATTCACAAAAATATACTACTTTTGCAAAATTATATGCTAGGGGTTAAATTTTTTGGGAGAAAGAATTTTATTTTTGAAATCTACATCAAATTCTACATAAGATAGGCTACTTTCGAGGAAAATGTTTCAGTGGCATTGCTCATTTATCTTGAAAAATAAAAAAGGCGGGAAAATTTTTGCTGCATTTTTCACTATTCGAGAGGACTGTAGTCCCAATTCCAATTATAGAGATTTTTTGCGGTATTACTAAAGTTTTTAGGCCTAACCCTTCTCTACTAGCTGTCAAAATTTTACCCCTGCAGGCATGTATTCGCGCCGTGGTATTCAAAAAACTAAATTTGCAACAGGTGCAAAATATACAGAAATCCACTTTGTGACGCTATATCTCGCCACACAGGTGGCCGATTGGGCTCAAAATTGGTCCAGACTTGGGTCCCTATGGGATGTATGTGTGTACCAAATTGTAGCCCTCTGAGCCCTTCGGTTGCTGAAATATGGCTAAAAACGTTGAAAAACGGCAAAAATGCGACCTGCCCACCTTTACCCATGAATATCTCGATGATGCCTGAACAAATTTTTTCCTAAAACTTCATCAACATATGCAGTTTTTGATGGGGAATCCGATAGGCATATTATCTCGATTTACAAAAAGTACCCCCCTTCCACGTACTATGCAACCGCTACAGAAAACGTTTAAATGTTGTATTGTGTTGCAGATATCCACTTTGACCATTCTGCAAGCTGAAGAGGAGTCGGCGGTGGAAGATCTGAGCGAAGAAGACATGCAGCAAAGTCGGCAGGCTGTTCGCAACGTCTGTCTCGCATTGAGAAAGTACGGAACTGAACACACGCATACACATACACTTGCTGTAGAGTTCATCGAAGAAATTTTGTTCTCACTGATATGCGTTCTTTCTTCTTGTTCAGCTATTTCGCTTCACACCTTTGGATCAAGATGGATATGTGCCGTCGAAATCGGGTCTACCAAGTGCCTGGCATACCCATGCCGGCAATATCCAGCAGCGCCCAGCCGTGGAAGGTAGACCTTTCCTTTCGTAGACATTGTACCTTGTACAATGTAGTTTCTTCCCGTTTCTGAAAGTGAACCGGTTCTCCACACTGGCTGGTCGTCAGCGGGGTTGGTGGTAAAATGACCTGGTAGAAAAGTACGGCGTGCTCACTTGCATACTTTTTCTCCTCAGCGAATGCTCATTCTACCAACAAAATAATAGCGCGTGGTATTTTTCTACCAGGTAACTTCCACCCCCAGTAACGTGTGCAAGAAACCTCTGCTCTGTGTGTGGTAGGCTATCCGTCTGGATCCTGACAGTTTGCGCGCTTCCATTTGGTATCTACTCCACGTGCTGCCTGTTCACTGCAACTGGAAGCCTGTGGAAGAGCTCCGGAGGCTCAACGGAGTCAAACTTCTCTTGAAAGTCATCGGAGAGGCTGGAGACTGGAATTTTGCAGCGAGGTACCTGCTTTTTATCCATACGTGCGTACGTATAGTATCAACAAAAATATATAATTGGGCTTGCCAATTATATATTTTTGGTATCAAATACCTGTGGGTATGGTTATAGGACTGAGTTGCTAAAAAGCGCACTGGAGGTGCTATGGATTTGTTCGGTCATCCCTAGAGTGCAGGAGGATTTGTGCGAGACGATTAGGCTTAGAGAAGGCTTGTCAGCGGACGGCTTGGGGTATGCCATGCAGCAAGCAAATAGTTCTTCTGCGATGCTGTTCTGATAAAGGATGGACTGACATAGAGTGCTATTTTCTGTCTAGTATTCTGCTTGGGTTGTGCGACTCGAGCGAAGTGGCTGATCCGGATGTACAGAGGGCGTCCTTGAATGTTTTGATCTCCTGCGTCTGCGGTCCCTATCACAGGGTAGGGTACAACAGTATGTACGGCGTTATGCTTGAACTTATTGCATTATGTTGCTGTTATTGCATGGTGGCTTGTGTTTTTGTATTTAGCCGGGCGCTAATACTGCTAGACTGAACGCTCTTAGCGCGTCTTCGACTGTAGCAGGAGGCTCCGGTGCCTCTCGTCAGAGGAACAGAAGTGGTGGTGTGAATCCGGGTGATTTATTGGAGAAAATCTGGGAATCCGCCAGAGCCAACAATGGCATTATGGTACGTGCTCTTTATCCATGTCGTAGCGGTGGTGCGAGGAGAGTCCCACCCAATGTCTCCGCTGTACACTTTCCATTACAGTGTTGCGATGTATGGTTTCAGATATTGAAAAACCTTTTGTTGACGAAGACGCCGATAACGGAAGCGGACAGTCTTCGCGCGTTGGCCTGTCGAGTGCTGGATGGCCTGGCGCGTTCTTACGTTGTGAAGCAGATACTCAGCAAGATGCCGCTGATATGCAGCAATGAGCTCTACTGTATGCATGCAGCCTGTTCCTTTTCATTCATGAGCGAGAAGTAGATTGGTTGTGTAAGGTGGCTGTGCTGGCTGTAGGGTTGATGCGCGAGCCTGTGTTGCAAGACAAGAGGGCGGAGCACGCCAAGTTCTGTGAGTACGGCCGCAATCTGATCGAGCGAGTCACGGGAAAGCCAGCCTCGGAGTTTCCCAAGGACATGACACACGAGAAGCTGTGGAGGGTGAGCTTGAGCTCAGAGGCAGGAATGTTTGAAGTATCTAGTCGGGAGGGACCACCGCGTGTCTTTGCTACTGCAGATGAGCGTGGTAGCGCAGACGAAGATCATCTACAACGAGAAGGAGCTACTGCAGCTGATGCATCAGCATCTGCTGGCGAAGGGCTTTGCGAAGTCAGCGGACACCCTGCAGTCGGAGGCGGATCTTCCCAGTTTTCCCGCCAGTCTCCTCAGTGCCACCCCAGCCACCACTCTCCTCCCACTGGTATGCACGCACACCCTTTGTACAGGGTGCGTACGTACTGTCGGTCCACGGGAAGAAGTGGAGATGAATTCTTAGTGATGGAATGGAACGCTTGTTTGCGTAAAAGCAGCAAAGAGTGCATCGATTCGATGCGAAAGAAACTTTCGGTTTCAGAGGACTGACTGACTGTAGGCGTATTGTCTTGATGTCTGTCGCATTTTTTTACCCGCATTTTCTTGCTGTGTTTTTTAGCCTCGTTTGCTTCCCTCCAGTTCCATCCAGAACTTTCAGCGACGGAGTAGTCTGCAGCTGAGCGGCGGCAGAAATTCCATGATCGGAGGCATCTCCGCCTATCTCAACCGAAACGCGGATTTCCACGCGGTGCACGGTGGAGAAAACGCAGCTTCCTCCTCTTCCTCTTCTACGTCAACTGCCGTCATGCCACCAGACAGAGGGACGTCCAGCAGTGCCAGTAACACCCCTTCAGACTGGATGCGAAGAACGGTATGCGCACGCTGATAGCTGTTCGAACAACGGCGCACGTGTACGGCAGTTGCTGACGACGTAGCTAAGTATGTTTATCCTCGTAAATGGTGGTTTCTAATTGTAGGTGTTGTCTGGCCTTCGCCAGTCCGCTTCCCGAGAACAGAAGGCGAGTAATTTCACGCCTTTGAAGGCTGGTGTCAACTTGGACCAGCCAGTGAAGCCTCACATGAGTCTGGAGGCCATTGTGACAGAGTATCTGCGGAAGCAGCACGCACTCTGTCGAAATCCAGTCGCCTCTTGCCCTCCCTTCTCTCTGCTTTAGTACTACACGCCTTTCTCCTTCTTTTTTCTTGTGTATGATTCTACGACACCCACCCACGCCCCCACGAATGCATCTGTCTTTATGTTTCAGTCCACATCAGTGCCCAGAACCAAAGCTGAAACGGAGTTCGCCTTACAATCTGGCCTCGCGCTTTCATGCTCGCTCGGTACGTACTTATTGAACCCTAGTATGTTGGATGGCACATTGGGTGCCAGGACCAGATTATGTGGGAGCGTAATGTACTGGTGTTTCAGGCTTATCCGCCAGGCGGCGGCTACGACGGGGTGAGGGCGGATCTGAAGTTTGTGTTCAGTCGCTTCAAACCTGTTCGCACATACAAGGATCCGGAGAACGAAGAGATCTTCACTTCCTGCTCATTTTCTGTACGTACGCAACTTGCCGATTGTTACGTTTGCATTACAGTTAGGTCCTTGAAACCTATGTATGTACGTTAGATGATTGCAGGTGGATGACGAGTCGATGCTGTTGGGTACGTACGCGGGGGAGCTGAAAAAGTACAACGTGGCCTCCGGAGCAGAAGAATCCACGCATATCTGCCACGCATCCGCCCTCACCGGCACTGAACAATCAAAGGTAGTGCCCGGGGTAATTCGGACCAGGGGGAAATTCCAGCCACCTCATCCTATAACCTGTTGGGAGTTTCGAAAAGTATCGAATGAGGTATCAAAATCACCTTCATCTGTCGGAAGGTTGCACAGTTTCCTTGCTTCACCTGTCACCTCCCTCTTCTAATTGAAGATATAAGCAGGGGTCCCCCGAATTACCCGGTGCTTATCCTTACAGTCCAGGCTTCAAAGCTTAGTAATATCTGCTAATATGCTCTCTGATGAGAGAGACGCAAGCAAAGTATGTGCTGTTGTTAAGGATGGGAAGCTGTTGCTGACGTCTTCGCAGTTTGTCAAACCCTATTCTTCTCTGTGGCGAGTGACTGAGACGCTGGAGCATCGTATGAACTTTGAGGAGGAATTCTTCGTGGAGTTCAGCAAGTGGCCGCAAGATCGCATCAT
Organism: Epsilonema sp. ZAB3_2; assembly: GCA_030247985.1. NCBI lineage: Eukaryota > Metazoa > Nematoda > Chromadorea > Desmodorida > Epsilonematidae > Epsilonema > Epsilonema sp. ZAB3_2. The sequence goes on from JASAMW010003752.1 coordinate 62,298, forward strand.
CGGCACGCACGGAGAAAAGGCCAAAGTAAGACACAGACAGTGATAACGCTGCATCTGCGCGATTTAAACGCAGAAGGAGGTCGAGATGATGAGCTGTGTTTATCGCAATGCTTTGTCTGAGAAGACTAGTCTATGCTGTTGCTTGATTCCCCATCTGATCGACCTGTTTTGATTTCGGAACATCCCTCGCATGTTCAGTTGGCGGGTGTGTGCCGTGTGGTACAATGCTGACACTTGTATGAGCTTGTTGTGCGTACAGATATACGATCTGACGACGGGTCAGTCGGTGGTGACGTTGTACGACGAGGAGGTGGCGAATCGCTACACGCGCAACCGGGCCACTTTCCACCCCTGCGAAGAGTTGGTGCTGTCCGACGGCGTGCTCTGGGATCCTCGCGTGCGCTCCGTAGTGCACAAGTTCGACAAGCTCAATCCGCACAACTCCGGCATCTTCCATCCTCGAGGACTCGAAGCTATCATCAATACAGAAGTGGTATGTACACATACTATGCTACTGTACGTACAATGAGAGAGGCACGCAACAGTCGAACGCCACCCTGTAGTAGCACATCTCTACGTTACGTATTTATGAAGCATATGTACGTAACGTACGTAGTGCTGGTAATTCGGGCCGTCCTGTTTCATTTTGAGAAGGGGCAAACTATGTATGACAGGTGGTATCGAAATGATCCTTGGACTCGCTTTTGTCAGACGATTGCACAGTTCACCCATTCACTCCCTGCTAGATGAAAATTAGCCCCTTTTCCCTCACTTATCTCCGCCGGGTTCTTTCGTTTGCAGTGGGATGTGCGGACGTTCAAGCTGCTGCACACGGTGCCGGCGCTGGATCAGTGCAAGGTGGTGTTCAACGGCACCGGAGATATCATATTCGGCGCTGTGCATCTGACGAACGAGGAGGCGGAGGAGCTGGAGGAGAATCGGATGCGCTCTCCTTTCGGCTCCTCCTTCCGCACTTTCGACGCCACCGACTACAGTCTCATCACCACCACCGACGTCAAGCGAAACATCTCTGACCTATGCGCCGACTTCGCGGATAATTACTTAGCTATCATTGAGGTTAGTCTCGACGACTGACTTCGCTGCAGTATGTATACGACTGCATACGATTATGTACACACAGAAGTATGCATACTGTACATTATAAAAAAAAAAAACCCAAAAAAAAAAAAAAAAAAAAAAACACAAAAAAAACAAATAAAAGCCCAAAAAAAAAAAAAAACAAAAAAAAAACAGAAAAAACAAACCCAAACCAACAACTGTACATTCTGTGTAAGGAAGTACGTACTGTTTGGTGGATCTGAAATTTGTGGCGTCCTGGTTTTGGAAGGTGGAGTCGTTTATACATGTACAGAAGATGTGGGGAATATTGCAGAACCAAGGCAATGTGGACGACATTTTGTCGATGGATGAGAATGTGTGTCGTCTGTACGAAGTGGGCAAGAGCAAAGTGGAGGACGACGACCAGGAGGAGGAGGAAGCGGTAAGCGTCTGCGGCACTCTATCGAGTAGGGTGCTGTGGGGTAAACCCGGACACCTAGTATATCTCAGCAACCTTACCACCGATTAAGACAAGTATTCTACCAATGGATTCTTTGAACTTTCAAATGAGCTACTATGTTCATCATTTGCTAAAGCGGCAAGGCAAGTTCGGAAAAGCTTAGGTGTTCGGGTTTATCCCGTGTTCGGGTTTACCCCATAGTACCCTATGCGGGATAAGCCGACCACCTACTGTACCTGCTGCTACTGAAAGCCGCTCTTTCCAATGGATGGCCTAATATAGCTTACTCCCTGTGCGCATTGTTGTGTAGGAGGAAGATGTGGTGGAGGATGAGGACGAGGATTATGAGGAGGACGAGGAGGAGAACGAGGACGAAGCGCAAGAAGGGGAAGAGGACGCGGGGGAGAACCCGGAAGAGGACGAGGAGGAGGAGGAGGAGAGCGGAGCCAGCAGCAGCCACAACAGCAGCTCAGACGCCGGAGAAGACGACGAAGAGGACACGGGGCCCGATGAAGGAGGAGAACAGGTACTTGCATACCCCGCAGTATGTACTAAAGCATTCATAGTCTGGCCAGCAAGAGTTGGCTATGACATTCAAGGCGCGTTGCGTAAAATAGATTCACAATTGCAGATTTTTTCCCTGCTTCGTGTACTCCTATTTAGCAGAAGTACATGCAAACTACGCAGGACGACTTGAGTCCCTTAGCCAACTCTCTCTGGCCAGGGCCACACTCTGACTCTACTAGTACGTACACTGCGGTCTACCTGTACACGTGTGTGCTGTGCTTTTGCTATGCCAGGTGATGATGCGAGTGTTTGTGGACGACGACGACTCTTTGGATCGAACCTACGATCCTGACAACGCGCAAGAAGAAGAGGAAGACGCAGGAGACGGCGGCCTCTATGTGAGGTTGGTGCACAGAAGGGGCAGGCGAAGATGAAGAAAGCGGATTGCTGCGGAACATTCGGGTGCCAGGTGGAGGAGTAGAGTTAGGATATGGTTGTTTCTTGTTTTCAACTTCCGTGTATGTACCTCTACTATTGCACGTATGCTGCTAGTTTCCTGGGGATTTTCATTGTGATCACGGCGGGGACTGCTTGCTTGTAACAAGTGCGTACGTGAGTGAATGTGCAAAGCTTGATGAGGCGCCAGGTATACTTATTCATACGCACAGATTTATGCACAGATAGCCTACATATGAACTGTATGCGCAGAAATCCGGACATGGAAATGTCGCATTTTTCATTGCGTGCATAATTCTGTGTGTAAATAAGTATATGTAACTTACCTGGTGCCTGATTCCCAGGACAAGGAGGGTGGTAACGTGTATTATGCTGAATTATGTCATTGCTGGTTGATTGTTGATAATAAAGTAAACGTTCTCGTCGGAGTTTGACTGTGATTGATGACAGATTGTGCGATAGCTCGCGACTGAGCTGGTTTTCGCAACTCTGGCTTGACATACCTCTTTGCGTTACGCGACTCTTCCCATCATGTACCATCATGAATACTAGTAAGCAACTCTGCCTATTATTTTGTTTCAGTGCATTCAGGAACTTGTAGCGGGTGAGTGCGTTCCTTATTACTGTCACATCTGAAATGCTTGCCCTTGAAAAGGAGTTTTGTGTGTGCGTGCCAGCTCAACTATCTTAGTATCTTGATAAAGTACTCATGTAGCCATGAGGTAAGCGGTCAGGCATACGCACAGATATCGGCACAGGAAAATTGCCCATTTACCATGTTTAAAAATTGTACGGATATCTGTGCGTAAATAACTGCGCTTGGAGCCTAAGAAGTATCATAGGACTGAAGGTTTGTTACAATGAAGCAACAAGTTCTATTTATGGCGAAGATTGTCGTCAGCTAGTAATTAGTTTCTTCCTTTTCGATTGACTCGTGTTTTATTTTTCACGTGAGGTTGCTTTCAGATAAACGATGTTCGCTCGGAAAGGGTCCTTGCCCCTGCGGTAAAGTTGGCCGTTTCCGGCGTACGTCGCTTATCTGAACGCGGCAGAGGCCAAATTTAGAAAGTGCTATTGTCGTGCTGGCTATGCTTCCGAAAGCTGAAGATGTGCTCCCTCTAACTTCTTGAAGGAAAGACTTTGCTGGCTCAAGTCATTGAAATTACGATGAAAAAAATTTCTAATGCAAATTCAGCAGTCACCCCCTTTAAAAAGGTGGAGTCACCTGGTTAGCTCTACGCTGTACAACCGCGCTAGCGTGCATTACTTATCCCAATCTATATATACACCTATGCTATAGGCCTCTACACCTTGTCCCAATCGCGACTGAATATTTAGGATTTTATGATATTACCTTGCATTCGAAGCAAAGTAGGTAAAACATGCAACTATCGTTTGCGTTCAAAATGCTTCAGCTGTCAGTCACGAGTCACCTCAGGCTGACTTTATTGGCCCTGCAGTACAGTAAATTTTGTCATTTGGCGAGTTACTTTTATGGGAGGAATCTTTGAATTTATTAGATAGGATTTTGAGCGGAAAAGGGAAAGGGAGAAAGCCAAGCTCTGCCTGTTCTGATGGGCTGTCCGGGGTCGCTGAAAGGGGCGTGGAGCTGGCTGCTTTCTACTGCTGTTTGATTGCGTTTGTCTGGGCTAGCTCAGCTTACTCCTTGCTTTTGCCTCTGATGTTACGTGAGCTCGTGCGTACAACTGTTGTACTCTGCAGCAGAGTGCTATGGTTCGTATACCCAGTTTGTAGTACTATTCTACTACTCCTCCACGAATATACATAGAATAGAATTGATGTAATGCAAACAGCAGCGTAATTTTGCACTGCGATCCTGTATATCCATCCTCTATCAGGATTCTCTTTGCTTTCTCCAGGGCTCCTACATATTACAAAAGTGTATGTATTATATATACCTATAGAAAAGCAATCATCTTTCTGTGGGTTGTGATTATGATGACGGTGATGCTCTATGTAGCTACAAGTCAACTGTCCATCGTTCCTTTTTTCCCGGGTCTCCGGGTTTTTGTCAGCTTTGCTTTTTAGACTAGCACGGCTTGCGTAATACTCATGTATGCTTTGTACTGTATGGTGCGTAATTTAAGTCCTAAAAAAGTTGGACTGCGGGAGGGAGTGAAATGCGCTACTGCTATGTATGTAATGTGACTGCTTAAGACAGAGTTTGTAGTACAGGGTGGTAAGCGGAAAAGAGAAGGCTCCTTCCGGCTGACTGAGCTGCGAAGAAATTCTATCGATCTGTCGCGCTGTAAAAGCTTGTACTTCGACGCTATATGTGTTCCTTCCTATGTAAGCGAAGGTACCTTTCTGGGTGTGTCGCTATATCTTTCTGCCCATGTGCTGCTATAAGTTATATCGGTTGTTGTCGCAAATAGAAAAAAGCAAGCTGCTCCGTTTGCTGCTCCTTCAACAATCATTGCCGGGGAGGAGCAATCACCCTCGTTTGCCCTTTTGTTTCACCTTGCGTTTGCGTCAGTCATTTCCTCTTGCAAAGGTCAAGACAAATAATTCTCATCTATTCTCATCCGTGCTATCAGATGCTAACGGCCTTCTTTCGCAGTGAACGATAATGATTGTCTTACCGTGATTATTTACACTACGTGCACTTCTTGCGTTATATTGTTTGTATTGTGTGATGCGCGCCCTTTTATGATCATTGCTACTTATACATACGTATTTTAGGTGTCGCCTTTATTGTATCGAAGTTACAGGACAGTAAACGTATTCCACTCCACCCCACCTGTGACGGTTGCTAACTAAACTGCGGCGTCAACTGAGGGCGGCTGCTTCTCCTGCCTCCCGGGTTGAACTGCTGGGTACAGTGACCAGCCACCGGGTCTGCTGATAGTCGTCCCCAGACGTCACAGCAAACAGCTTCCTCTCTCTGCTCACTTCATGCGCCTGTCTCTATTCGAAAGAGACTAGAGGTGCTGCCGCAATTATTCTGCTGTTCGATATTATTCTTGAAGCATCAGCGCAGTGTGGAAATGAAAAAGAAGCCTGCTACTCTACCTGAAGAGCCGCCGGCTGAGCATTTCCGCACGCCGAGCGCCGAAGGAGACGTGATGGAGACACCCGAGATGAGTCCGAGTACGTCTGCTGTCGGCAGTCTGGAGACGGCCAGAAGTGCACTCGAAGAAGCGGAAGCAGCAGACAGGGCTACTCCAGAACTCACGCCACCTTCCGCCATGATCGGAGCAAAGGTACACACACACGTACCAACAACCTGTGCATTTTGAAGGGACGACTATAATTTTTAAATTATATTCGTCCCAGCCATCGGGATGTTTTAACATGAAGTAAATTAACTCAAACTTCTTGATTACTCCATATACGCCTACGTACTGCGCGAGTGGCGTGCAAGGAAGGTTGCCGTAAATACCGGTGCATAGCCCCGGGCTATGCAAAAATCGAGAGGGTCGGTCTCGGTGAAACTCGCGCATATCCTTTATTTATGCGAAGGAACAGCCTCTGGAGCAAAAATGCGTCTTAACCCCCTTCCTAATCCGAAGTGTCCGCTTGTCCGTGGATACCCGGCGGACGGGGTTTGTTTCTGAAGAAACGACAGTAATTCGCAGTCGAGGAACAGCCGGCTTCCCCTCGACTGCGAATTACTTTCTTTTCTTCAGAAACAAACCCCGTCCGCCGGGTGTCCACGGACAAGCGGACACTTCGGATTAGGAAGGGGGTTAATGGCTATGGGTAGCATATGACTAGCTAGCTACATTTGAGTGGGGCTATACACCGGTAAATACGGTCATTGTTGTTGTTGTCGGTGATGTTTTCGTCCACAGGCGGGGGCGGCATGTCTTGCTTGTGCGCCCTGCGTATATGCTCCATCTTCGTTTACTCGCCTATTTTTCCCTCCGGGCGTGCGCTTGTGATGCGAGTTAGAGCTAAAAAGAGATACTACCGTATTGTGCCGCGTTCACCTGACGTCCGTAACGGAAGTCCGTCCGTTCGTCAACCCATATGGGTTGACGGACGGACGGACGTCTGGTGAACGCGCCATTAGGCAGTGTAATATGTATATCCCCAGTGTATCTATCTGTATAACCCGTGTTGGCAAGACAGAATGTCTCCCATGTACTGTACTGTGGGTACCTGAACCCACCTACCTAAGCTGGTCATGGGCTAGCCATAGCCACGCCTCACGCCTACACTAAGCGCCTGCACGCGAGGATAATCCAATCGATATTACTTTTATTCTGCGTGGTATCCGGACTTTGTATTCCCTTCCGAATTCGAATGATCTAATGGATTGTCAATGTGTTCAACCTCTGCACTGACGGTACACGCTCACGTTATGTACATTTTGTAATAGGCCTACGTACTTCATACGTACGCAAGCTGTAGGATGTAAAGCGCTCAAGTTTTGTCTTAGGTGACGCTGCTCAATATGCATCTCTGTGACGCAGAAAGCTCTGCTTCACAATAGGTGACAAGAGAACGGAACGCCCGCCCACAATAATACTTAAGAGACGTTTTCTGTAGCGGTTGCATAGTACGTGGATGGGGGGTATTTTTGGAAATCGAGATAATATGCCTATTGGATTCCCCATCAAAAACTGCATATTTTGATGAATTTTTAAAAAAAAATTTCTTCAGGAGTCATCGAGATATTGAGCGGTAAAGGTTGGAAGATCGCATTTTGCCGTTTTTCAGCGTTTTCGGCCATATTTCAGCAACCAGAGTGTGTGGCAGGCTATAATTTGGCACACATATATGCCCCATAGGGACCCATGTCTGGACCAAATTTGAGCCCAATCTGCCACTTGTATGGCGAGATATAGTGTCGGATAGCTCACACTTAAGTATTTTGCACCTGTTGCAAATTCGGTTATATGAATACCACGGCGCGAATATACTGCCTGCACGGCGAAAAAAAATTTGACAGAAGGTAGAGTAGGCTTAGGCCTACAATCTGTATTACTACAGCAAAATTTTTCTATATTTGGAATTTTGACTACGGGCCTCTTGAAAGTTGAAAAATTCAGCAAAAATGCTCCCACTTTTTCTATTATCCTAGATAAAAAAGCAATACCACTGAAATTTTTTCCTCATAAGTAACCTATCTTATGTAGAATTTGATGTAGATTTCAAAAATAAAATTGGTTTTCCCAAAAAATTTAACCCCTAGAATATAATTGTGCAAAAGTAGTATATTTTTGACAATTTTTGGGTAAGGGTTAATTTTTTGGAAAAACCAATTTTATTTTTGAAATCTACATCAAATTCAACATAGGATAGGTTACTTATGAGGAAAAAATTTCAGTGGTGTTGCTCTTTTATCTAGGATAATAGAAAAAGTGGGAGCATTTTTGCTGAATTTTTCAACTTTCAAGAGGCCCGTAGTCAAAATTCCAAATATAGAAAAATTTTGCTGTAGTAATAAAGTTTGTAGGCCTAAGCCTCCTCTACCTTCTGTCAAATTTTTTCGCCGTGCAGGCAGTATATTCGCGCCGTGGTATTCATATAACCGAATTTGCAACAGGTGCAAAATACTTAAGTGTGAGCTTTCTGACACTATATCTCGCCATACAAGTGGCAGATTGGGTTCAAATTTGGTCCAGACATGGGTCCCTATGGGGCATATATGTGTGCCAAATTATAGCCTGCCACACACTCTGGTTGCTGAAATATGGCTAAAAACGTTGAAAAACGGCAAAATGCGATCTTCCAACCTTTACCCCTCAATATCTCGATGACGCCTGAAGAAATTTTTTTTTAAAAATTCATCAAAATATGCAGTTTTTGATGGGGAATCCGATAGGCATATAATCTCGATTTCCAAAAATACCCCCCATCCGCGTACACTATAGGCTACTCTCAATCCTTACAGAAAACGTTTCTTAATTTTGAGGATATTGCCGCGCCTTCAATGGATGTGTATAATAGTGTATCACTGCTTTGTGATAGTGTATAGTGCTGCTTTGTGACGCCTTAAATTTCTTGCGTTGTTTCAGAAAACGAGTGACTCCGTGAAACGTGTGACTGTGATGGACAAGTCTGGACAGGAGAAGCCACTTCCACCGGGAAAGAAGAAATCCGCTGTCCTCGGCAAACAACCGGTAAGAAGCGGATGCAGGGTAGCGTGGGGCAAATCCGCTCATTTTATGGCGTTGCACCCCTCTCCGTTGAAACAAAACATTCTGCTTCTTAGTTCCTGACCATAACTTACAACGTTGGCTAAATTTCCTACGTACAGTATATACTGTAGGGTGGGCGGTGTTGCCCCACACTACCCTATAGTCCATTTTACTTACGAGATAGCGAGTGTTCCAAATCGAATTTGCGCAAAATGGTAAATTTGCTTCGCAGGAAAATGCTATGTGAGCTTTTCTTTTTTTACGCAGCCGATTCAGGACACTCGCTACCTTGTTCTTTTAGGTAACGGACTATACTTTCAGATTGTCGTGTATTTAATACATGCGTTGCGTTATGTGTAGGTATTTCTTGCTTTCGTAATCATTTTCATCATTTTTGGCGTGCGCTGCGAAATAGACGCGACATCCCGTCGTCAGTGTAAGCGCTTTCATTCGCTCGAAACTGCTGTGGAAACCGGCGAAAATGATTGTTCATTGATAGTAATCACTAGTATTCATCAATCACTAACTGCTTTTCTGGCTACCTTTGTAGTCACTTTAGTCGAACAAAATTCGCGGGAAAGTGCGGCACTAACGATCTGCTTGCTGTGCTTGCAGTCCACAGTTCTGCCAGTTGCAAAGCCAGAAATCCCCCCATATCGACATGGTGTACCGTGTTTCCTATCCAAGGCAAAGGGACACTGTAATGAGTTAGCGGAATCCACGTATTCCTGGAACTGGTGAATCTTTCTGTTTGAAGGCTCGTAGTCTGAGTACATGCGCACAGCTGTCTGATCCGTCCACACGCGATGCAGTCGGATGGATAGAGTCGCTTCCATTCTGATGGCATGGCATGATATTTTTATGCTTGGAAGAAGCTGGGACGCTAGGGGAATGACAGTAAATCAACCGATGCCTTCCTTTCTTTTCATCACAGTCTCACGCAAAGCCATCGACGGAGGTTACTGCTCTTTCTGTCTCTGTTAAGTCAAGAGGTTACTGTATTTGTTGGAATTCGGCCTGGTTGGCACAGCTTTTGAGCTATCCGACCGCAGTCTCCGTTGCGCAAAGTGCTTTTGTATGGGTAGTGCGGTGCAAGTGCAAGTGCGATGTTCCCATTTTGCCTGATACAGCAACCATAAGCATGATATCGGTTTGGGGCGAGACTGTGGGTGGGTGCAGCAGGAGCGTAAGGGGTAGTTCGGCGCTGTCTGACAGATAGCTGTAGCATGGCGATGGAGTAACCTTCCCTCCCGTCTCCCTGCAGCTGAGAGAGAGGGATTATGCAAAATGATGTGGAACAGCTGCGCACTTTTGTACTCTGCCTGCATTGCTGCTGAGTGGCTGGTCTAAACTCGATCCCATAGTCTGTGCCAGAGAACACCACACCAGCAAGGGATGATGTGCCTCCTCTCCTCGCCTCCTTGGGGTTTATGTATTTCACCGCGCTCAACTGTTGGTAAATGGTGCTTATTGAAAACGAAAGTCCGTTCATCCTGCGTAGGTTGCCTGCTCCCGGCGGATAGATAGACGATGATTCTTGCAACTGAATTCAGCTACTGATTTCAGTTGCTTATGTCTGCTGGACATGCGTGAATAAGGAATGAATCTGGACATGCGCTGCCTGTACTGCTTTCTTGCTCGCTTTCGGTCAGGTTCGTCTACTATTTCGTCTGACTCTGGCGTCCAACTGCCTGCAAATGCGATGCAGCTGCTTCTTGCCATTTGTACGGGATTCTGGCAAGATTTGTACACATCGTCCGCACGTACGTATTTACTTTTTTGGCGCTTCCATTTGAGAGCGCAGCTGACGCCAGCTGAAGCTTGTTATTGCCGTGTACTCACACTGGTTGTTCAGTGAAGAACAGCCGTCGACTTGTTTTGACGATAGCCAGCAAGCAGCTTGCCGTCTGAAACAGCGCAAACCTCTTTTCTCACGTTCGTCTTCATCTGGCTCGGCTTCATCTCATCCACTCTGCTTTGCTTCGTAGTTGTACTATGCTATACACCGTGTATGCTGGTCGAAGCGATTGCCTCCTGTTTGGCTTTTTGTTATCGGACGTGTTTGTTTGTTTTCCGCTCCCATGACATGTTAGAGTTTGTGCAATCTCTCAACTGGGCCGCGTCCATTGTTATGGAGCATGAGTGAGCTTACTACTCTTACTCATCTCACTGCCCTCACAAGTTGATGGCCGTCCTACGCCAGTTTGTGGATGGTGTGCGTTGAAAAAGCGAACTATGTCAGTGGAAACGGAAAGGCATGGGCGTGAGGCGAGAGGAATACCTTACACACAAAGCGACGCTGCAGCTGCGTGCTGATTTGGGTATTCATTCGATCGCACCGGGTCTTCGTCGTCGTCTGACTGTGAAAGTTGGGTTGACGATGATGGAGTATTGCTGAATCAGCGGAAAAGACAAGGACTGTTTACCGTGTTTTCGCTTTCTCTTTGCTCTGTTTCCGCTGTTTGTCGTCTAAGAGCGGCAAACTCCGTAAAGACGAAATCCCCCTTTTTGTTCGCCTTTTGCAAGAACAAAGTCGCCTCTTCATTTTCTCTTGGAGTGGAAGGACGTGCAATTCTGCTGGTTGCACTGCCGACCGATGTCTATGTTTTGCCACTGGCTCTTCTCTTCTCTTCTGCTGTTTTTCCTGCCTGACAAGAGTGGAGTGGGGATTTTGGAGATTGGTGGCGCTGATGATGATGATGGCGGCGGACGCGGAGCGATGAACTGAGCAAGAACCAGTTATTCTTCTTCGTCCTCTTCTATACGTAGTACGTACTCCATCCATTCACTGTCGCATCCATCCAGCCTCCTCAATCGCTGCGCTCGCTGTCCTCTTCCCGCCGCCGGCTCAGCTCAGTGGCGGCGACTTTTTTACCCGCCCGCCGCCGCCGCCCGAAACACTATACGATACGACTACTGCCACCTCGACTGAACGAACTGAACGGTCGCAGAACATACTTTCTCCACCTTGTTTGCTAAATATTCAACAAACTGCAAGGCTCATTAAAACGGCCTCTCCAAGCAGATATTTTTGAGCCGTATATATTACGAGTAATATCAGCTGACGTTCTCCCTCACTGATTACTCACTGGACACTTTTATGGTCGCCTGCACCTGTAGCACTTACTACTGTTTGACACATATTGCAGACTATTCACCGAACAACTGTTTTTGGTGTACAATACAGCCATGTAATGTCCCGGCAGCTGGCTCAGCGGTAATTTCATGGTTGGTCAAGCGATAAAAATAACGTACTTCGCCAGAACATCAACGAATTGAGAGGGGGAAAAGTGGAACGAGGATTCATTGGCGCCAATTGTCTCCATTGTTTAGCCTTCATCGATCATTTTGTCCAACTGGGTCCAATAGAAGGACTTAATTTGGCATCTGGCGCTTCTGCTCATCCATGCATGACTGCTGAATCATACATATGTGATGAGCAGTGGTGATGATTGCCAGTAGAACTTGCAAACCCTCTTATTTGTGGTTTGCTGCTCCATGCTGATGATGTGGCAGCGAACTTGTCCTTTTGTTGACGCGTCTCCCCCTCTTAGTACCAGGACTGCGTACGTACTGTAACTAACATTGTGTATAGTGAATTAGTTGGGAGAAAGGCGAAGAGAGTCTTGTGAATGGTCTTTGACCTTTTCTTCTCTTATCGCACAACTCCCACAACCTCTTCTCATTGAAGAGAAACTTTCAATCCAACTGCCACTCACTCACGCCTCCACAAACGCCGGCGATTAGTGCACTATGCGTTAGCATTGTCCTCCCTGAACTGCTGAAGTACGCATTTCTGTTCGTCCTACCATTGCAGCTGCTATTGGCTCGTCTTCTATTGCTGGCTGGCACTGAAGGTGCTTCTGTGTGAATCACATGCGATGACTATGAAGATGGAGGTGGAGAAACGTTTGGGATTTGCTCCATGTACAAGCAACGGTTCTGTCCTGTCAAGCGGCACAACTTCCAAGCTTCGAAATGAGGAATCAGCGAAAGAGGAAGAGGGGGAGGAGGAGACGGAAGAGCCGATATTGGTCTGCGAGTCGCTGGAGTTCAAGTTTCGGCCGAGCAGCAGCCGGAAAAATTCGCGTCGTCGCTCCAAGTCGCCATCTGCCCTGATGGAGCGACTGCAGAACTTTGCACGCAATCGTCTGGGAAGCGGCGGCGGAGGAGGCAGTGGAAGCGGCGGCGGGCATCATCATCCCGATCATCCTCATCCAGACTCCAAACACCTCAAAACGGGCTTCGAAAGCAAAGCGCTGAAGCCGGGGGTAGGTGCTTGACATTCGCTTGTCGTTCATTATGTTGGGATGGATGGCCATCAGTACAATGATATTTATTTAGTGTGTGCTTGGGCGGAACATATGTATGTACAAACGACAATCTCTTGTAATCTTTCGGTAAGGCAGAGGCCTGCGAGGAGGTATTTCTTTCTGCGCAAATTGTGGTTGGCGATGCGATACATTTAGTTGCCTTGTGCTTGTACATTCGGTTGGCTTTGGACTGGATATGAACTTGATGTGACAAGGTATTATTTTGTGCAGATTACCGTGCCACTGCTAGTGGCGCTTTCGGCTGTTTCTAGTGGGGCTACTACGTTTGTTTGTGTGTTGCAGGATTTGGCGAAGGAGTTTCTGAAGTGCAAGGAGACGCAAGAGACGCGGCTGGATCTGAGCTCGTCGGACATTCTGCAGATTCCGACGTCGATCAAGGAGCTGGTGCAGCTGACGGAGCTGTTCCTGTACAAGAACAAGCTGACGGCTCTGCCACAGGAGATGGGGAATCTGGTGAACCTGAGGAAGCTCGGTCTCTCCGAGAACTCCCTTACCTCTCTGCCCTCCTCCCTCGCCGCTCTCATCCATCTGCAGACCCTGGACCTCAGGCACAATCGCCTCAACGAGGTTACCTACTCCTACTCTGAGTCAGCCCTCTTGTCTTGTTAGGCGTTATATTGATTTGTGGTGGTAATTAATTACCTGGTAATTTCCGGGTACCGTATTTGCCGGTGTCATATAAGTCTATCTGTTAGGGTACGATGGGGTAAACCCGGAACCTAAGCTTTCTGAACTTGCCGCTTCAGCAAATGATGAACATGGTAGCTCATTGGAAAGAAGAGAGTTCAAGGAATCGATTGGTAGAATAGAATACTTGTCTCAATCGGGTGGTGTGTTTGCTGAGATATACTAGGTGTCCGGGTTTACCCCACAGTACCCCACATGGTAGCGACTGTGTCCAATCGGTTTTGCGCAAAATAGTGCTTTGTTGACGTATTTTACTCCTGAAGCTGCTCCTTGCGTAAAGCAAAGGATCGGCGCCAGTAGACAAAAGAAAAAATATCGGGTCTGTGTGTATGGCAGGAAAATATAGCGTGCGATGAATCGCGGGAAGATTCAATTTGAGTTCCACTATTTCACGCAAAACCAATTCGGGACGGTCGCTACCTTGTATTATTATAATTGATATTGTTCTAGATGCCCGCTGTGATATATCAGATTCACTCCCTGGAAACCCTTTGGCTTCGTTTCAACCGTATTACTGTGATTGACGAACAGATAAGGAACCTGAAGGTAAGCTACCGATCTGACTTCACCAGAACTACTCTTAGATTTTTGTCGTCCTGCTACACTTCGAAAATATCTCAAGATCTGCAAACGTAATTATAGAACTTTTCCGTGATTATGGACCAGCCCCTGAAAATTAAAAAACTGCCTGCGTCCTCTGTGTTGAGCGAGATATTGACAAAAAGCACCTCGTAGCTAAAAACAGCCCCAGATAGGACTTTCATATGTCATATTTGACAAAAAGCTCTGCGATAAAACTGCCCGCATACTGTAGATCTAGAATTTTTGCGTGTGGCAGGAACAGGAAAATCTCAGAGTAAGAGCGATTCTTTCGAAGCCCATACGCACAAGCGCTTCATGCGCGCTCTCCCCTTTTTGTCACTAGTTTCGGCAAGTTCGATCCGACGAGAAAAGTCTCTTTCCATGGGCAAATAAAAGATAGACAACCAGGATGCTATCGTCTTGAATCCATGGATTTCCCATGCTTGAGATTAGCAGTACACGAGGGACACGAGGGACCTGGTCCCGAAGCGAACGAATACGTTTTTGATTACGGTAGATTACGTACGTAGTAAAAACGAAGACGACGACGACATCTCAAGCATAGGAAATCCATGGATAAAGAGTGGGGAGAGGGTTTTGATGCTGTAGAAGCTGAAGATGCTGGACTTGCGCGAGAACAAGGTGCAGAAGCTGCCGTCGTCTGTCGGTGAGTTGGAGTGCCTTCTCGTCTGCCTCCTCTCATGGAATCACCTCAAATCCATTCCACAAGGTACACCACCAACAGCTGTGCGCTACACGCGTGCTGAATAAACTCACGGTGAAATCACTTCGATTTTAGTTTTGTGTTTTGAGCATTCTCTCTTGCTCGCACGGGCGACATTTTTCTTACTTGTTCGCACGTGGTGAGTTTCAAACTTCCGTGATTTCACCGGTTTCCCTATGATATGGCTTCATCGCATACTTACGGGGAATTTCCCGGGGATTTTTCTCGCTACGTGTGCAGCGCCCTAGAGTATGGTCTAGCCAGGCAGAGTTGTCTATGGGTGTACAGTACTCTCCCGGAATGGTAGTACAGAATAATCACCTGACGAAATCCGTCATATTGATCCTACTACTGTTCCAAACGCAAACGCCCATCGACAACTATGCTACGTAGCGCATATAATATGAGGGGATGGCTCCTGGTCTTCTGTACATTGGAGCAATTTGGAGGCATAATCGATTGATGCGCGTACAACCTGGTATTGCCAGCGACTGTATGCACTGGCGTGTGCGCTTGCAGAGATTGGGAAGTGCGGTACGCTGTCTCACCTGGATCTGCAGCACAACGAGCTGACGGAGTTGCCGGAGTCGCTGGGCGAGCTGAGGAATCTGAGTCGACTCGGCCTGCGATACAACAAACTGGCCGCCATTCCCGCTTCCCTCGCCAATGACACCAATCTGGAAGAGTTCATTGTGGAAGGAAATCTGCTCACACAGCTACCGGTACGCCGCATCTACTGTGTCCTGTACATGTAGACACGGGGATGTGCTTTTTCTTTGGATTTCAATGTACGCTGTCAAACTATTGTTTGTTTTGTTTTGCAGGAAGGTCTTTTGTCCAGCTTGGTGAATTTGCATACGATAAATTTGAGCCGCAATGACTTCTCTGCATTCCCGCCAGGTGGACCAGCACAATTCACCAACGCAGTGGTGAGCTGGACTCTTTCTTTCGTTTCCTGTGTAACCTATCAGCTTAATGGACTATTCCACTCCCTCTGCTTCTCGTAATATCAATCGTGCTGTGTACTGTATGTGCTGCAGAACATCAACATGGAACACAATAGCATATCGAAGATTCCATTCGGAATATTCTCTCGAGCCAGCGGCTTAACCAAGCTCAACCTGAAAGAGAACGAGCTCACTTCGCTGCCATTGGGTGAGACAGGCAGTACACTTTGAATACATACTGCCTGAACAATGATAAATGTATGTCCTGCTTCCATGCATATGTAGATGTGGGTACGTGGACGAGTCTGGTAGACTTGAACTTGAGCACGAACCAGCTGAAGATGTTGCCAGATGATATCGACAAGTTACAGAGCTTGGAAGTGCTCGTCCTTAGCAATAACTGTCTCAAGGTACAAGGAAAGTACATGCAGCTGAACGGTCTCGAGAATAGGAGATATACGGCTCTAAAAGTGGCGTTTGTTTTTAGCGGTTGCCGCCGTCGATGGGGAATTTGACGAAGCTGCGGGAGTTGGATCTTGAGGAGAACGAGCTGGACGCCTTGCCGGACGAAATTGGCTTCCTCACCAACATGACCAAACTCTGGGTGCAGTCCAACAAGCTCACAGCACTGCCGCCTGCCATCGGAAACTTACAAAGTCTCAGCGACTTGAGAGCCGGCGAAAACAACCTCACCTCCCTCCCAGAAGAAATCGGTTGGTGCTCAAGCCCTATCTATCTGTGAACAGTATTACATTAGTACTTGTATGCAGATGTGTACATCTGATGGCAGTATTTTGCAGGTACGCTGCAATGCCTGAAGTCGCTCTACATCAACGACAATTCTTCGCTGCACAATTTGCCCTTTGAGTTGGCGCTCTGTTCTTCGCTGGAAATCATGAGCATTGAGAACTGTCCTCTCTCCCAGATTCCCCCTGAAATCACCGCTGGCGGACCTTCGCTGGTCATTCAGGTGTGCCAGCTCGTATTCTTTCTTTTCGCCAGAGTGTTGTTGCTTGCTGCACTTGTTTGTGAGCGCGTCTTTCTTTGTTGCAGTATTTGAAGATGCAAGGACCCTTTCATGCTGCGGTGTAACTGATGATGTGGTTACGCTGATGTGATCAATGGTGGCTGATGGTTCTGCTGGCTGGACCGTGTACTTTCATGATCGTCTTTTTAGACATCCCCAATCGAAACTGTTCCTCCGGTGCCATACGGTGCTTGCTTGCCCAACTACACAAAGCAACACACATTGCGGTGATGTGCTAAAGTGCGCTACCGGTACTGGCTGGTGGTAAGGTACTGTACGTGTAACTGAGGCTTTCCTTTTCTGTGGACATTATTTGACGTGCATCTGTGGGCATGTAAGTTTTCTTGCGTACCTCTGTCTTGTAGCCAGTCACGCACTAATAGGTATTTCAATTTTAAAATTTGAGCTGATGGTTTCGTTTCCTATTCGATTAGATTTTCCAACAACGTGTTTCTTAATTTTCTTCTATGGTTTTAAAATACAGCAAGGTTTTTAGGACAAATGGTGGAATACGTATCGTACTTCTGATATAATGTACATGCAGGATGTTTGTATATCAGTTTCAGTACAGTATGTATGTCGTACGTAACTATTTTGTATGTTTGGCATATACTGTGTACGTACTAGTTCGTTCGTTTGGTCATAAATTTCTGGTATGGTTGTTTTGTTTGTGTGTACATCGGTGTAAACTAAAAGGGGAGAGAAAAATAAAGCTTTGAAGAGTATAGTTTTCTGGCAATAATGGATGGTGTTGAGGTTCCAGAGAACATTCTGTTCTGTACCGGCTATCGCCTAAAACATTTGCACAATTAATTATTTTTTTTTTTTTTTTTTTGCGAGACCGTACCCCACAGGGTCGGCTGTAGGTGAAACCCACCTAATCTCCTCCGAACCTTTAACAACGCCCGTTATGGTGGGCCAGTCCAGTGCCACAAGGCACGACCAACAATGGCCCGAACCAGGGAAGGGCCTGGCACGAAGCCGAACAGCCATCAGCGACCACTGGTCGGGGTGTGCTGACCCGAAGGAAAGCACTGGTGCCTTTAGAAGCCAGCGAGCGGGCGCACCATACTGCCGCTGGGGTTGCCAGTCGCTTTAATCCCACCTGGCGAGAGTGGGAACTCATGACGCAGAGGACGGCAGATCGGACGCAGCCCGTCTTACCGCCTGCGCCACGAGCGCGACCACAATTAATTATTCAAAATATGGTGTGGTGTGAGTATGGGTGTGGGCTAGGAACAAGTACAATAGTACTTATGATTCAGTGCCATCATAACGAATCTGATCAAGAAAAACAGAGATGTGGGAGGTGGACACGACTCTTAACTTGGTCTTACTTGAATTTCTACTGCCAGAAGCTGACTGTGGTGAGTTATCGTGCATTACCGTATTTTTGGCTGTATAGCTCCAGAGGGCTATACAAAAATCGAGAGGTCTGATGGGGTTATTATACACTGGGGAAAATATACATGGGACAAATTTGTTTTTGAAAGGTGTGTAGAGATGTTTTTGAGCTCAAAAGTATGTGATTTAGGGCATAATTGCGGTTAGAACAGGGTTATTCTAGTACAAGACATAATCAGCTAAGCTTAGGCATAGTAGCATGGTGTAGGAGTAGCCATAGCTAGCTATGACCAGCTTACAGGTAGCGGTTAGGTACCTTACAGTACATGCGGTATATACACCAGGGGGGATATGAGGGCAAAATTTATGTTTTGCCAGTGGGTGTTATACACGGGGGATATCCAAAAATACGGAAGTTATGGTCTGGCCTTGCGCAGTTCGCAATGCGGGCAAACTACAGAATAGAATACTAAATATGTAGCACTCTCTGGCTGGACACTACTTGTTGAGTATGATACATAGGTATTATATGTTGTAGTACATACGTGTTTAGATGGGATGAAGAACTCAAGGACATTGATAGATGACGTTTGTTTGAAAGTGCTTAACTCTGCTCATCCTTTGTGCCGTTGGAAGCAGTTAGGCGAAGTGGCTCAGCTGGGAAGCAAGGGATTCACCATTTCCTTCAGCTCTAAACTTGGAAGGTGACAGGGCGTACTATTCCTTCTTCTACTGCTTTAGCATTTTGCCATTTCCATTTTCCATTACTGGTAATTGGCAATGGAAAAAAATATTTTTGCAGCCATTGCGTCTTTCGGATCTATCCATCTGTCCTGCTATTGACTGTTGACATCCAGGCTGTAGATGAGGACCCAGCGATTGGCGCTGATGGAATCGAGGCTCTGATTTCTGCCATTTCTTTGAAGCTGCGCGCCAGAACGCTTCGAAAGTAAAGTGGCTTGTGTATGTAATGTACGTAATAAACCTTATGTGCGACATCGGTTGGTTGTTGGTGGATAGTTGTCTATTTTGCAGAAGGGAAAGGTGAGGATGCTGTAAGCAGGTGTCTGTTGTGATCGTATTTTTTGTTTGCTTTGTGGTGTGTAGCAGTTAGTCGCTGTGTGCACTCACTTCCCCGCATGTAATGTTGGCGTCACACCCTATGCAAGCAGATACTCATATGAAGTCCCCACTTGCAGTTCTTGAATGATGGACACCGCATCAACAGGTCTGCCTGCATGCTTGCGATGCATGCTGTGACGTGCCGCGTTCCGTATGGCGATAGCCGGGCCCCAAAAAGGGGTGAGAGAAATAGGACCGAACGGGAATCGAACCCGCTATCCTCGGTCATAGCTGTGGACTTAGGTACACCACCAGTTACCGGTCTAAGGACAGATGGCTAAACGCGTCTTGCATACCTTGAACTAGTATACGTACATGGCCGCGGACGCCATTGCCATACGTACGCAGTATGTACGTAACAATACCTTTTCTGCATACACACTGTACCTACCTGGAATGAGTACAAATAAGGTGTGATGTTTTCGACAGACGCTTTGTGTTTGTAGGGTAACGTCAATTCCGAGAGTCTCGCCCGTGCCTCGACTCTTCTTTGGATGCATGCAGCAACTGTTCGTCTACGATTTCGATAAACTGCTCTTTGATGGTGACAGTCGCTACCAAAATATCAAAATTCTCCATTCTCCTTCCTTGGGCAATACTTTGGTCTTGGATGATTTCATCAGTAAGCAACATACATGCAGTCCTCTCCATGAGAACGTGTAGGTCTATATACGAATACATACAGTGCAGCTTATCAAACTACCTGGCTGACAGAGCTATGGAATAATATTTGTGTTTCCTGCATGTATGTACAATAGACATATCTGAGCGTGATCAAGCCTACACGGACTGTTTGCTTCGTGCAAATGAGGTTTCCTATGGGGGAGCCCAAGTTTTAATTCTGGGTGGTGGCGATGGTGGCATTCTGAATGCTGTACTCAAGCAGAAGCCGCGATTTGTCACCATGATTGAGGTGCGCGAAAGACGTTTATCATTTGCCAGCCGCCAGTGATTGGGATATTTTTCGTGCGCAGATTGACGAGATGGTGATCGCTGCATGCAAGATGCACATGCGTTCCTTGTGCGGGGATGCTTTGGACAGCTACAGTGGACCAACTCACCAAGTGCTTGCTTGCTACCGTATTTTACTAAAATACGCACTGCGCTCATGTCATAATTGTACAGCGGGCATCTGTGCACATGAGATTTGGTCAGATTGTGATCGGCGACTGTTTTCCTGCGCTGGAGGAATACGCAAAGTGTGGGCGGCGTTTCGATGTGATTCTCTCTGATTTGACGGACACTCCACTGCTGACAGATTCTGCGGGACAGCAGGCAGAGTTCTGGAGACTCATGCGAACACTACTCCAGTCTTCCATCCCTCTGCTCGCTCCCGACGGCTGTTTCATGACCCACGTACTACCAGTATCCTTGTCTTGTACCTACGCACTCTGTCTGTTCTGCACTGCCATCCACGTGTTTGTGAGGTGAGCTTATTCCTTCAGCTGGTTGGAGTGACGAATTCTAAGATGGTTGAAGAATACGGCAAGATAGTATCATCTCTGGGCTGTCAGTTGCACACCATCACTGGCATGGTACCCAGCTTCCTCGAGGAGTGAGTGAGCACTGCCAAATATGATGATGATGATACCAAGACAACAGCACATAATTCTACGTACGTAGACGTAGACGCACGATAAACGCTGTTGTTTTTAGGTGGTTCTTCTGCAAAGTTTTGCTATCAAAAGCAAATGCGACGGCATGAAAGATTTTTTACTATGCAGTGCTGTAAACAGCTGGAGAATATGGGCAGCTTTAACGTGATAACTGAATCTGAAGGTCGAAGATATGTAGTGTTAGTGCTGTGTTGTGTACAATGCAAAGTGCAAACTTCGGCAGGAATTTCTAACAAACATAAGTAAGATGTTGGCTTTTTCCGATAGAATCGCTTTTCATGTGCAGTATATTTTGTGATCTGACAGTACAGTATAGAATACAGGTTTAAGAGACGTTTTCTGTAAGGATTGAGAGTAGCCTGTAGTATAGGCGGAAGGGGGGTACTTTTTGTGAATCGAGATAACATGCCTATCGGATTCCCCATCAAAAACTGCATATGTTGATGAAGTTTTAGGAAAAAATTTGTTCAGGCATCATCGAGATATTCATGGGTAAAGGTGGGCAGGTCGCATTTTTGCCATTTTTCAACATTTTTAGCCATATTTCAGCAACCGCACGGCTTAGAGGGCTACAATTTGGTACACACATACATCCCATAGGGACCCAAGTCTGGACCAATTTTGAGCCCAATCGGCCACCTGTGTGGCGAGATATAGCGTCACAAAGTGCATTTCTGTATATTTTGCACCTGTTGCAAATTTAGTTTTTTGAATACCACGGCGCGAATACATGCCCTGCACGGGGTAAAATTTTGATAGCAAGTAGAGAAGGGTTAGGCCTAAAAACTTTAGTACTACCGCAAAAAATCTCTATAATTGGAATTGGGACTACAGTCCTCTCGAATAGTGAAAAATACAGCAAAAATTTTCCCGCCTTTTTTATTTTTCAAGATAAATGAGCAATACCACTGAAACTTTTTCTTCGTAAGTAGCCTATCTTATGTAGAATTTGATGTAGATTTCAAAAATAAAATTGTTTTTCCCAAAAAATTTAACCCTTACCCTAAATTCACAAAAATATACTACTTTTGCAAAATTATATGCTAGGGGTTAAATTTTTTTGGGAAAAACAATTTTATTTTTGAAATCTACATCAAATTTTACATAAGATAGGCTACTTACGAGGAAAAAATTTCAGTGGTATTGCTCATTTATCTTGAAAAATAAAAAAGGCGGGAAAATTTTTGCTGTATTTTTCACTATTCGAGAGGACTGTAGTCCCAATTCCAATTATAGAGATTTTTTGCGGTAGTACTAAAGTTTTTAGGCCTAACCCTTCTCTACTTGCTGTCAAAATTTTACCCCGTGCAGGGCATGTATTCGCGCCGTGGTATTCAAAAAACTAAATTTGCAACAGGTGCAAAATATATAGAAATGCACTTTGTGACGCTATATCTCGCCACACAAATGGCCGATTGGGCTCAAAATTGGTCCAGACTTGGGTCCCTATGGGATCTTTTCGCACGCCAAATTGTAGCCCTCTAAGCCCTGCGGTTGCTGAAGTATGGCTAAAAACGTTGAAAAACGGCAAAAATGCGACCTGCCCACCTTTACCCATGAATATCTCGATGATGCCTGAACAAATTTTTTCCTAAAACTTCATCTACATATGCAGTTTTTGATGGGGAATCCGACAGGCATATTATCTCGATTTACAAAAAGTACCCCCCTTCCACGTACTATGCAACCGCTACAGAAAACATTTCTTAATTTGCTATTATTTGACATTTCGGCTTTCCTTTCCTGGTAAAAAGTGCTTTTTAATGTTGTATTTTGATTGTGGCATTCGGATGTAATCCACATCGAGTATCCTAAAAGATTGCGTTTAATTTCACTATTGTGCCACTGAACGCATTATCATGGACGTACAGTACATTACGTACTTTAGGTGTTTGTAGTGTGTAGCTCAAGGCTGAACTACATACTAAAATTTTTTCAACGGTGTTTGGTTGGGCGTGATGGCAACATCAGTCACCAAGCGCTGGTATACCTTCATTTGTATTGGTGTTTTATGGTTTGCAAATGGCATAGAATACGGTAAGCTTTGCGATGGCTGCTTCCGATGAAGTTGTACGTATTTATGTATGCTTTATGTGTGTTTGCTTATATTATGCAATTTGTAGCTGTGATTTTCCCCACTGCATTTCTCTACCTCAGTCAGCGTTTTGGAGCTGGAGAGTTTTGGCTTGGCTTGCTCATTGCCGGCTATTCGATGGCTGGCCTAATTTTCGGCCCACTCTTCGGCCGTATCGCCGATTTGACTCAACGAACTCGATACATTGTGCTAGTCGGAAATTTGTTTACAGTAGTAGGAAGCTTCATGTACTGCATGTCATTGGCGCCCTGGTTTCTGGTTGCCAGTCGCTTTGTAGCCGGTAAGCATATGCGTCAAAAATTGGTGGTACTCATTACCGGCAGTGTAAAGTAAGTATTGGCTGAAACGGTCGTGTGTTAGGTGCGGGTGGCGCGGTAAATGTCGCGTGCGTGACGAATTTGTCGTGGGCTACCAGTGAGAAGCAGCGCAATTCCGTCATTGCCGTCATGATGGGACTGCGACAATTGGGTCTAGTGGTCGCGCCCGCGTTCAACTTATTCCTGGAGAAATTCCACTTCTGGCTCGGTCCCATTCTGATCGATAATCTTTCTTCGCCCGGTCTTTTCCTCGCCGTCGTCACCGCCGTCTGTCAACTACTGTATCTGATCGGATACTGGGATACCGTATTTTTGGGTGTATATCCCCCCATTGTATATCCCCCCCTAGTGTATAACCCCCCATTGGCAAAACATAAATTTTGTCCTTTGTATATCCCCCCCTGGTGTATAACCCCCCATGTACTGTAAGGTACCTAACCTACCTATGTAAGCTGGTCATACTACGTAGCTATAGCTACTCCTACACCATGCTACCATGCCTATAAGCTTAGCTGAGCATGTCTTATACTAGAATAACCCTGTTTTAACCGCGATTATGCCCTAAAACACGTACTTTTGACCTCAAAAACATGCCTCTACACACCTCTCAAAAACATAAATTTTGTCCTATGTATATCCCCACCCATTGTATATCCCCCCTAGTGTATAACCCCCCATTGGACCTCTCAATTTTTGTATACCCCCATGGGGCTATACACCCAAAAATACGGTATTCCCCTACAGCCATCAGGCCCACCTTCCAGTAAAACTATGGGGACCGGCTCATCCGAGCCTGCGAAAAGACTGGAGCAAGAGTTCGTTGTTGAATCAATGGAAGTCTGTACCGAAGGCACTCCCTTACTACTGACTTCTGAAAGGAAGGAACAGCAACAGTCTTGGAGGCATATCCTGCGAAACGGTAGGCCTACTGACTGTAATGTAACCGTTGGGAGATAGGGCGGGATTCGGACAACTGTCCTTCGGATAAAAATATTACCCTCGGTTAAATTTTTTTCAGAACTATTGCGGCAAGAAGTTGTCGCGCTTCTGTTCGTTTGCTTCACATATCTTTTCAATCAAGGTGCCGTTGAAGTACGTAGCTCTTGTACTGTACATAAGCTCGTTCGCTCTAGGAGTACAACAATAACACCGAACGCTAGTATTCTTTGTCTGTACATACAGGGTGTTTCATAATATACTCGCCGGATGTTTGTGCTTATATCTCCCCACCGGAGTGTCACATTCGAATGCGGTTTTTTGCGTTGAATAGCCAAGGCTTCAACGTTGATGCAGCCAAAATTTTAGCTTCCTAGGTTGCATTGTCATGGCGCTGTAAGCGGTCAAAGTTGCGGCGCCTTTTTTGGCGCAAAACGGAGGCAGGGCACTGAGGCGGGGCAACGGATTTGCATTTTCGCTTTTTTCTCACTCTGTCAAGTCTGTTCACCATTCCACGCTACTTTTATACACTTTTGAGCAGTCTTGTCGAAGATAGACTTCAGTTTGATCACCATGGCATCAGCGTCCCAAGGAAAAGCTTGGATGACCGAATTTTGGCTGTAACACTGTTTGCTAAGTTCGAATCTGAAAGAGAAGTGCCATGGAGATGGAAAACTCTACTGAAACTTGTGCTCCAGATAAAAACTGGGGAGGGGAATACTGCGGAAGGAAAACTAAGGAGAGAACTGGGTTAGGTAAACTGGGGAGAGGAAAACCGGAGCCGATCTGTACCTGGCCGCCTGCAAAAATGTGTGAAAATTGACGCTTTGCAAATCGAGCTGTTTGAGCCGCTTCCTGTTGGCCTAGGAAGCTGAAATTTTGGCTGCACCAATGTTGAAGCCTTGGCTATTCAACGCAAGAAACCGCATTCGAATGTGACACTCCGGTGGGGAGATATAAGCACAAACATCCGGCGAGTATATTATGAAACACCCTGTATATCTTGATGCTACATTGTGTATATTATTATTATTATTCCTTCTTCAGACTGCATTGACTCCATTGTTAAAGAAGTTTTACAATTTTGGAGAGATGGAAAACAGCTGGGTCTATTTAAGCTGTGGAGTATTGGTTGGTACTGAATACCGTATTTACCGGTGCATAACCCCATATGCAAAAATTGACTCAGAGGTCCTATATGGGGCTATGCATAGGGCTATGCATGGGACATTTTTTGTTTTGGTGAGGTGTGGAGGCATATTTTGGTCAAAAGCAAGTGTTTTAGGGCATAATTTAGGTCAATACAGGGTTATTCTGGTACAATACATTCCAAGCAGGCCTATAGGCATCTTAGCTTGGTGTGGGAGTGGCTGGCTGTGGGTAGCTTATAACCAGCTTATATAGGCAGCTTCAGGTACTCTACATATAGGGGTATGCATGGGCCGCAGGGGGAGCTATGAATTGGCAATTTCCATGTTTTGCCAATATGAGGCTATGCACTGGTAAATACGGAAGTACGGACGTAACAGACTCACCCAACGTTGATCAGAAACAATCGTCCAATACCCTTGCAGATTGTCCTAACTTTTCTACTGATCGTGATTGTGCTAAGTCGACGATTTTCTGACCAGTATCTGCTCGTGGCTGGAATGGCACTGGTGCTGTTTAGCATGTTATGGTGCATAGTCTTCGTTCCTAGGTTCAAGCCAAGTAAGTACCATCTATGTATTTCTATTGCGGACTGTGTTAGAGTGCCTCTGTGGAAGGAAATGCACCTTGCCCAAGTTGCCCCCGACGTGCCAGCTGCTTTTTTCAATAGTTCTTACCGAGTAGAATGATGGTAAAAACTTTTGAAAAAAGCGGCTGGCACGTGGGGGCAAATTGGGCCTACCAACAGCCATATCGACTCAGCATACAGGAGGGGTTAAATTTTAAACTGGTCAGCAACGTAATGCGGAAGGATCAATACGTTTGGAAAACGGCTGCTGGCGCATTTCCACAGAGGTACTCTCTAACACAAGTCCGCAATCAAAATACATAGATACGTAGTACGTTCCGTACCAGAGTAGCAGTGCCTGCTTGCTAATATTTGTCGCGTTTCCATAGATGACCGAAGCACATTACCGTTGCTAGCAGTGGGAATAGTGACCAATGTTCCTGCATTAGCTCTGCTTGGGTCCAGCAGCATTTCGATGCTTACGAAGCTGGTGTCGAGAGAAAACCAAGGCATGTATGCACATGTTTGTTTTGGTATTAGCGTATTAGAATGATATGAAGACATGACAATAGGCTTCAATTTTGCTTGTTACTTACCGTAACCCTCGCCTGCAATTCTATGTTTAATATCTTTTATATTTCAGGTGTGATCCAAGGAGCAAGAGGTTTCGTGGTGAACATTGCTTTGATCTTGGGCCCACTGTGGGCGGGTGGTACACTGAAGAGTCTGTATCAGTTCTTCGGCGTCCTGCTTGCCACTTATCTAATTAGCATGCTTTTCATCGTGGACTCATGGAAGAAACTCATACCTTTATCTTCTTTGCAGTAAAACTTCAACTTTCCAGTTCATGTAGCGCGCGCGGTACTGTGTACAAAAATCTTTGGAAAGAATCAAGATTGCGATGAGATGGAAAGGCTTTGCGAACGGCTAACTAGGGCTGAGTCTGCGATGTGCAACATTTGGAATTCTTGTGATTGGGGAAAAGATGTTTGGAAAAATAAGCACATTGAAAAATGGTAGTATCGAATATAACCCTATATTTGTATGACCGACCCGAAAATCAAATAACCCGAGCAAATTCGTCGACTTTGTTTGTATAGGCGTATAGGGTACCCGATCGGGTTCTACATCAAACTTTTCAGTAAGGCGAAAGAGCGATAGGCAAGCGGTAGTATTTTCATTCTTCTCCGTATGAGTATGTTTTTTAACTTCCGTTCATTTGTTGGCATTTCCTGGTTTAGCCGAGCATTGCCGTTGCCCGTTATTGATCATTCGGTGAGCGAGTTCACCGCGCTCCAGTTTTTGTGTTTTTCCGCTTGCGATCCGGTCGACTCGCTTCTTTTTTCTCCCCCGGTGCTCTCACCTTCGGTTCGGCGACTGGCGGACGAGAGGATGTCGCGTCTTCCGATCTTCTGCTTGGGCCTTCTTCTGCTAGTGGCTGTTGTGGCGGCGAAACGACCAAAAAGGGAAAAGGAGACAGCCACCCAGAAAGAACCACAACAGGAAGACACGACCACGCCCAAGCCAACCCCCAAGCCCAAGCCAGAAACCCCTCCGGCCACGACACCACCACCAGAATCCACCCCAAAGAAAACGGAAGCCCCTACTGACCCTCCGACTACGGGGAGTGGACGCGCAACGGGAGCCATGCTGCTGATCCCACTCGGACTCGCTCTTCCCCTCGTCATGCACTGAACTGAACCCATCCATCGCTGCTTCGCCTTCCCACTCCAACTCACCTCGCTACGCTACTACTCGTCTCGTATGTACTGCCTGTGCGCGCTTGTGATACGATATCTCTGTGCTGTGCATCACTACTCCCAGTAAAATAAAATCCATACGAAAACAAAAATATGCCATTGTTGACCCGCGGAACATACGTGGTCGCGGGCTTCAAAACGATCATGACTAAACAAACCACACGGTACAGAAAGGCGATACCCAAACAAACATTCATATACAGAGTGTCTCAAAATAAACCGAACACTTTCCCGTGCATGTAACTCTGGAACCAGACGTTGGATTTTCATGCGGTTTTTCGTATTTAGTAGCCAAGGCTTCAACTTAGATGTGTACAAAATTTCAGCTGTGTGGTCCACATACTTCGGAAATTACGACGGGTTAAATCTCGAAGCTCAAAATCGACTTTCTTTACTATGGGGAAAATAGCGGTCTTAGTGTTTCAAGATACCCTGTTTCATGCGCTTGCTATGCTGGCACTGGGGATAATGCATGAGATACACATTTCCTAGCATTTTGGGACATCTTTCTTCATTACGAAACTAATTTTATTTTGGACCATGCAAAGAATTACCCCTAAATCGGCACTACCAGCTCGAAAAACCCTCGTTTTTGACCGCCGGAGAAAGAAGGTGTTTGAGCAGCTTCCACTGGGCCTAGGAAGCTAAAATTTTGTACACATCTAAGTTGAAGCCTTGGCTACAGAATACAAAAAACCGCATGAAAATCTAACGCGTGGTTCCTGAGTTACTCGCGCGGAAAAGTGTTCGGTTTATTATGAGACACCCTGTAAGTACATAGGCCTACGCAATAACTTTATACAGGGTGTCTCATAATAAACCATCCACCTTTCCGTGCATGTAACTCTGGAACCACACCTTAGATTTACATACGGTTTTTTCTATTTTGTAGCCAAGGCTTCAACTGAAATGTGTACAAAATTTCAGCTTAATAGGCCTACTGGAAGCTGCTGAAACACCTTCTTTCTCCGGCGGTCAAAAAAACGAGGGTTTTGGAACTGGTAGTGCCGATTTTAGGGGTCTTCTGTGTATGGTCTAACTTAAAACTTGTCTCGTAATGAAAAAAGATGTCCCAAAATGCTAGGAAATGTGTATTTCATGCATTAGCCCCAGTGCTAGCATAGCAAACGCATGGAACTGGGTATCTTGAAAAGTAAGACCGAAAGTTTCCTCCATACTAAAGAAAAACGCCGATTTTGAGCTTCGGGATTCAAACCGTCGCAATTTCCGAAGTATGTGGACCAAATAGCTGAAATTTTGTACAGATCTCAGTTGAAGCCTTGGCTACAAAACAGAAAAGACCGCATGAAAATCTAAGGTGTGGTTCCAGAGTTACATGCACAGAAAGGTGGATGGTTTATTATGAGACACTCCGTACATTCCTATACTTAGGGTACAGTATGCATGTAACAATATGAACTTAGAGTAATGGGTGGTAGATAGATACGACACGATCATGCAAGTAAAAAAACGTTACGTCGTCACAGTGTTTTTTAAATGCGCCAATCTCTGCTTGCCTACCTAACCTCACACTCACAGTACATGGCATGCATGCAGGGTGATTTTTTTCTCCTTTACGATTTTGATTGCCATTTCGGTAACTGCGTTTCGCTATTTCCTTCGGGTTCTTTCTTGTAAAAATTTCGTTTAATTTTTGTATTCCCTTTCTTTTCAATTTATTTTGTTTCACCCCTTTCGTATTCCAGAAAACACAAAAAAAATTTTGCTTCGTATACAAGTGAACAAAACTAGAGCTAGTTGAAATAAAAATACATACAGTAGTATGTATGTACGTATGTGTCGACAAGAATAATGAACTCTTCACAACATATAAAAACGAACACCTGCTGGTGTACCTACGTACCGTATTTACCGGTGCATAACCCCCCAATGCATAACCCCCTATGCATGCCCCCATATTGGCAAAACATAAAAAATGCCCAATGCATAACCCCCCCTATGCATACCCCCATATGTACAGTACAGTATGTAAGCTGGTCATATAGTACCCATAGCCACTCTCACACCAAGCTAAGATCAAAAATATATAATTGGGGTTAGGGGAAGAATGGAGCACACAGTGTAAACGAAACAGGGCATCCCTGACTCATATTCGGTCCTTTTTGGGTTGGTTTCGTAAAAAACCTTTATAAAGGTTTCGTAAAAACGTTTGTAAAGGATATCCTTTTTATTGGTTTCGTAAAAAACCTTTCAAAAGGTTTTGTAAAAACCTTTGTAAACGATATCCTTTATAAAGGTTTCGTAAAAACCTTTGTAAATGATATCCTTTATAAAGGTTTCGTAAAAACCTTTATAAAGGTTTCGTAAAAACCTTTGTAAAGGATATCCTTTACAAAGGTTTTTCAGAAAACCAATAAAAAGGACCGAATATGAGTCAGGGATGCCCTGGTTCGTTTACACTGTGTGCTCCATTCTTCCCCTAACCCCAATTATATATTTTTGCTAAGATGCTTATAAGCCTGCTTGGGGGTGTATTGTACTAGAATAACCGTGTTTTGACCTCAATTATGCCCTAAAACACGTGCTTTTGACCTAAAAAATATGCCTCTGCGCACCTCTCAAAAACATAAAAAATGCCCCATGCATAACCCCCCCCCCCCCCCCAATCCATAACCCCCCCCCCCCTATGCATAGTGCATACCCCCATATGGGACCTCTCAATTTTTGCATACCCCCATTGGGCTATGCACCGGTAAATACGGTATGTGATGCAATGCAGTCCTATACTATGTATTGCACAGGATTGGATGATATCAATCAAAGCGTGAGTGCTGCGTTTCCAGTTGCTCCCACCGCGCCGTACTGGCAAGTGTTAAGTGGATTGGCGGAGCTGGTGACCACAACACCATTCACACCGGTGGCGACGAAGCTGTTGACTGCGGCTCCACCTGGCGAAACCACGACACTTTTTGTCAGCTTGCTGATAGAGCTGCCGGCCAATTCCAGCTCTGCAGGTGGCTTGTAGGAGGAGGAGGAAGAGCTGGTGATGGAAGGAACGGCTGGCAGGTAGGCGGAAGGGGAAGACAAGGAGAGTTTGCTCTGTCCGCCTCCACTTGCGGTGGAAGCGGCGGCGGAGAAGCTGCTGCCGTTGTTGTTGCTGCTGAGGAATCCGGGCGGCGGAGGCTTGAGCGCGGTTGCCCAGCCGAAAGCCGTGGGTGCACTGCGAGCTGGCGCGTAGCTGGTCGGCCATCCGGACGCTGAGTAGCCGGTGTAGAAGGCGTCCGCCGCGTCTCCTGCTCCCATCGGCGGCGCCTGCATCATCATGGGGCCGAAAGCCGCCGCCGCTCCAGCTGCCGCGTGAAATCCAGCAGCCGCCGCTGACTTGAAGTCGGGCGCCAGATGACGCTCGCGTTTGCGCCACTTGGCCCGTCGATTCTTGAACCACACCTGAAGAAGGCAGACCACCTGTTACTTGGAGCGAGCGGCATCTGGCTGGCTGCGCAGAGCGCACCTACAAATTACGCAATGCACGACTACAAAAGTGCCCTACGCTGTATAGAGTCGTGCGTCAACCTCAAAGCGTCCAGAATGGGAAACGGTGTCTGAACGTGCGTTGTTGATATCGTTCCGTTGCAAAGAATCGTTATTCCTAAAATCGTTAGTTTGATCAGGTGTTTTTTCCCACGTGGGGGCCGAAGCGCGATTCATCAGAGTGCAGGGCGCCTTTATCAGTATAACCAGGACCCCATAATAGAGAAGGACTGAGCATCTGTGAACAACAGTCGTGCGCAGAGCTACGCCCGATAAGGGCCAAAAGCGTCCCCCAACTGGGACCCCCGTCCCCCATCTGGGGGACGTCCCCCAACTCGGGGACGCCGTCCCCCAACTAGGGGACGCTGGAGGCGACACTCAGCCACATAGTAGGAGGCGCCGCAAAAACTCATAAACATGATGTTTCAAGTTTATGCTACACCTGGGCGGTGAGCTCCAGGTCGGTGTTTACCCAGCATTCTAAGGTGCGTGCAGAATTCTGTACACACCTTTTTGCGGGTAAACACCGACCTGTCTCAGGTGTAACATAAACTTGTAACATCAAGTTTACGAGTTTTTGCGGCGCCTCCTACTATGTGGCTGAGTGTCGCCTCCAGCGTCCCCCAGTTGGGGATGTCCCCCAGATGGGGGACGGGGTCCCCAGTTGGGGGACGCTTTTGGCCCTTATCGGGCGTAGCCCTGCGCACGACTTTTGTTCACAGATGCTCAGTCCTTCTCTATTATTGGGTCCTGGTATAACCTATAGTACAAATTATATTTCTGGGACCCATGCATTATTTATCTCAGGATCTAGCCAACGTAGCTCAAAGCGGTTAAAAATCTCTCGATAACTTTAGCTCGCCTGGAAAATAAAAAAAACCGCATGCGTCTACGTGCCCTCTGTGTTGAGAAATCGCCGATTTCCTTAAGTACTAAAAATGTACTAAATAGGTAAATTTTTTTCCATTATTCAGCATAAATGAACAAGCCGCAAAAATTTTTTCATTAAAAGTAGCCTATCCTATGTAAAATTTGGGGTAGATTTCAAAAACAGTATCGGTGTTTTAAAAAAATTTAACCCCTAGTATATAATTTTGCAAAATGTGTATATTTTTGACAATTTTTGGGTAGGGGTTAAATTTTTTGAAACACCAATACTACTTTTGAAATCTGCATCATATTCTACATAGGATAGGCTACTTTTAATGAAAAAGTATTTGCGGCTTGTTCAGTTATGTTGAATAATCGAAAAAAGTGTACATTTTTAGTACTTAAGGAATTTGGCGATTTCTCGACACAGAGGGCACGTAGACGCATGCGGTTTTTTTTATTTTCCAGGCGAGCTAAAGTTATCGAGAGATTTTTAACCGCTTTGAGCTACGTTGGCTAGATCCTGAGATAAATAATGCATGGGTCCCAGAAATATAATTTGTACTATAATAACATTTATGGAGATGATTCCGTTTGTGATTGGAGTCGATCGAACGTGAACAACACGAATACCCGATCGATAGTTCCATTTCATATCGCTCATGCTATTTGTATACACTGGTCAACAAGCGTATACTACTGTACATACATTACTAGTAGGGCGGAGGGATCTTTTACAAAGTAGGCCTATGTACAGTATGTACATATGTACATACGATAGCAAATATCTCCTCAATGAATGTTTATCAGGAGGCTATCAAGCCATCTCTGGGATTTAGAGAGCGAATCCACCAGCGGAAATGAGGCGACATGATTTGGCTGCTGTTGTGGAAATACGCTACGGTATGCGTAGCAAATTTTAATGCTAGAAAGTTACGGAAGTGTGAAATCTGGATTAATCTTATCTGTGTGTGGTCGATGAGCACATCAGAAGAATGTATGAATGTAATCTGCCTATACATCCCAGGATTGCTAAATCAAGTGTGCTTACCGTATTTTTGGGTGTATAGCCCCATGGGGTTATACAAAAATTGAGAGGTCCAATGGGGGGTTATACACTAGGGGGGGATATACAATGGGTGGGGATATACATAGGACAAAATTTATGTTTATGAGAGGTGTGTAGAGGCATGTTTTTGAGGTCAAAAGTATGTGTTTTAGGGCATAATCGCGGTTAAAACACGGTTATTCTAGTACAAGACATGCTCAGCTAAGCCTACAGGCAAAGCAGCATGGTGTAGGAGTAGCTATAGCTAGCATAGGACTAGCTACATAGGTGGGTCAGGTACCTTACAGTACATGGGGGGTTATACACCAGGGGGGATATACAATGGACAAAATTTATGTTTTGCCAATGGGGGGTTATACACTAGGGGGGGATATACAATAGGGGGGGATATACACCCAAAAATACGGTATCTTTCTTCTTGCCATGTGTGTTTACGTTCGCGGAAGGCGAGAGTGGCATGCGTGTGTTCGCTTTGTGATTAGCTCATAAAAATGCTCGTTCATGCGACAAAGCTTACAATATGCCATTTGTCATTATTCTCACCCCTAAAAGAAAGACGCGAGCTTCGCATCGCGCTTGAACGACACCATCACGTTTTACCCCAAACGCGCATTTCCCCTGCCGTTTACTACTACCTCTGAGCTGATCTAATTACTCAAACGGACCGGAAAACCTAGGCGCTGTTTCCTTCCATTATTACCGAAACTAACACTAGCCGAAACGTATTTCCAAATACTATAACGGAATAAGCAAATAGAACCTACCCTGTAGTCAGCTACCAACATTTTATGTATGTACAGCACCTAACCCTACAGTACCCTTCCACAGCTGCTTCGTTGTATATAATGTTATTTTGTACGTAGCGTTCGACACACGTACGTTTGCATAGAAGTGTAGGAAAGGAATGAAACTCGTAGAAAAAGCGAAATTTTCGCGTGGCTCAAAAAAGGTAAAAGTGCGCTGAGATGTTCACTATTCGCCAATTGCGTTGGTTGAGACCTCAGGATGGTCAAGAGATGGCAACGGGCACAAACATGTCCGCGTGCATTTTTGTGTCCGGGCCTCCGGGGCCACCTCGCGACCACCCAGGAAATATCACACAAAGCGTAACGATTTCATCCAGGTAAACAACGAAATACCGTATTTACCGGTAGATAACCCCCCCCCAATGCATAACCCCCCCAATGCATACCCCCATATTGGCAAAACATAAAAAATGCCCAATGCATAACCCCCCCCCCCCCTATGCATACCCCCATATGTACTGTACAGTACCTGAACCTACCTATGTAAGCTGGTCATATAGTACCCATAGCCACTCCCACACCAAGCTAAGATGCCTATAAGCCTGCTTGGGGGTGTATTGTACTAGAATAACCGTGTTTTGACCTCAATTATGCCCTAAAACACGTGCTTTTGACCTAAAAAATATGCCTCTGCGCACCTCTCAAAAACATAAAAAATGCCCCATGCATAACCCCCCCAATGCATAACCCCCCCTCCTATGCATACCCCCATATGGGACCTCTCAATTTTTGCATACCCCCATGGGGCTATGCACCGGTAAATACGGTATTAGTATGCTATAATGTAAGAGCAGTCTGGCTGGGCGGTGAACTTGACTTTGATATTTTGGCTGGCCATGACTCGGGGGCACCTGGCGATCACCAAGAGCGCAACTGGCGAATAGCGTCCATAACACTTACGCGAACTCTCGGTTCGGTGAGATTGGTCCAAAGAGCGATTTCCTCTCGGGTTCCCATATCTGGATATCTGTTACGGGCGAAGACGGCCTCCAATTCCTGTAGCTGTTGACTGGTGAAGTGCGTGCGCTGTCTTCGCGTTTTCTGCTGCCCTTCCGCATCTTTCTTCTCAGCGTCGGCTCCTTCGTCTGCCGATTGCTCGTTACTCAACTCCTGAGCTGCCTGCAGCTTCTCCCCTCCACCGCTGTTCGACACTGATACCGACACCACTCCCGTCTTGAACTCTTCTGACAAAGAAACCGTTCAGAAACTGGTTATCAACTCAGTACATTATTAGATAGAATAGTATAAGCATTATACAGTACCTACATAGTGTTAGTAAAGCACCACATAAGGGTTGGTCTTACCATGCTGCTCTTTTTTGATGGCCTTCGGAGCGAGTGATGTCATGGCGGCCAATGGTGGGATGGGATCAGAGAGAGCGAAAGTGGGTGCCTGTGTAAGCAGCGTGACCCCACCGCTTCCTGCTCTCGTGTCCGCGAAGCCGCTGCTGGCATTGCTGCCAAATTGAGACTGGAACTGCGTGTGATGGTGAGGATGCAGAGGAGCGTAGGGGTGATGGTGGTGGTGATGGTAGTGGTGGCTGTCGCCGAATGCTGAAGCCGCAGTGATCAGACTAGCTGGGAAACCGAAAGGGGATTCAGCAGCGGCTGTAGGAGGCTGAGACGAGGGATGATCCATGATCAGGGAGGGTCCTTTTCTCTGCTCTCTGAACACGAAATGAACGACGCGAGGCCTTGATTCCGGTAAGCAGCGTACGAATGAGGTGTCACACGCCGTCCGGATTAGGTAGGAGTAAGCGGGAAATCGGCAGGTAATCCGGTTTAGAGCTGCGCCTTCGCGGATTCGACCGCTGATGCTGTGCTGGGACAATAGAGGACTTCCGGGCAGAGCCCTCCCGGTTTAGCTCGAGCAAAACAGCCGCAGCTCCAGTCAAGCCGGATGGCAGCAGGAGACATAAGACTGAAGCTGAAAGAGACTCGACGTCGAACTTCTGTAGCCGCCAGCCTCACAGATATTTCGGCTCCCAATTTTTAAGCCCTTTTGGGAGCGCAGCAAGCCGCTTGATTAACGGCGGATTAAAAGCAGCCAATAAAATCACGCGCCGAAGCTCGTCCCCAGTGCAAATGGCCCGCCCCTTTTCGCTCTCTCACTGGCTAATCTCGTCTCCTGTTCAGGAGATTTTGTAAGCCTCTGCTGCTGTTGCTGCTCAATGTTTATGTTATTATCCTTGCGTGCAGCTCTCGTACATTGCAATTGGGCACCAGAGCAGAGGATGATGGACGCAACTGTCCCTTTTTCGAGCTGGAAATACTACTACAATATACTCAAAGCCTCTACATAAGCCCATAATTCCGATAAGCAGCGATACGAACGAGAGAAGTTTCATCTTGTTCGCAGGAAAATACTAATTAGCAGCGACCAGAAACAAGAATCCCTGCCTAATCCCTCTTCAGCTCAGACATGAAGGTGCCAGCAACCCCATACTGCTGCTTCTCGCCTTCGCTAAGATTACGGTAGCCAAGCTAAGAAAAGCTCCCATTCTAGCACTGGCAATGGCAACCCCCTGCAAACACCCGCTCAAGTGGCTCCAGCAACTTGACCCCGCCTCACTAATCGTCCATCTCCATATCATCTGAATGTTTCACTTTGCACTGTTTTATTCAGGAGTAGATGTTAGTAGCATACGACAGATAAAGCATCAAGCTCATCAAGCGACACAAATCACGTTTTCGAATGGCCGGGTTAAACAGGCATCAAGCCTTGAAACACACATTGCACAATGTCCTTTTGCCTGCCACCTGAAAGGCGACGGCCTTAAGCGTAGACCATCCACCAGCCGGTGGAGCTATCAACGTTACAGTAGATGGGACAGCACATCACTGTACTCAGTCTATGTTGCAGTACATACAGAAGTATACAGAGAGTACTGAATGCACGTAAGCAGAATCACATCAAGTTGGCGTCTTCCGGGTCCGCGTCCGCTTGGAGCAGAGTCTGTTTGTCGGCGTGTCGCTTCTGCAGCTCCTTGTGCTGGTTGAAGGAGCGTTCGCTGCCGCCTGCAATGGATCCGAGTACTGAGCCGGAGACGCGACTGAGGAGACTGCCGCCGTCCGCCGTTCGCAGGTCGAACTTGGGTCCGAAGTCGTCCATGCCCTTCTGCACCTCCACTTCGTCGTCCGTCCACAGCGCCACTCTGGCCAGATGACGCTGGAAGTCGGCTGTGGCCAGAGTGGCGCGCGTCGGCTTACGATAGAGCTTCAGCAGAAGAGAGGAGGTGACGACGGAGACGGAGGACATGGCCATCGCCGCCGCCGCCATCCACGGCTGAATGTTCACACCCACCGGACGAAACACGCCTGTCATCACCAAGCATCATTCATCATTCCCAGTCACAAGGTGAAGCGTAAAGAAATAAAAGAAGAAGAAGACGATACCTGCAGCTAACGGGATGCCGACCAAGTTGTAGATACTGGCGAAGAGGAAATTGAGTCGAATGCGACGAGTAGTGCGACGGGACAGATCGATCGCTCCGTACACGTCCAACAGATCGTTCTACAAACATAGGAAGATAAGCGTGCGGAGGGAATGAGGGTGAGGGTGAGGGTGATAGGCAGTACTTTGATGAGGACGATTCCGGCCGATTCCATGGCGACGTCTGATCCGGCGGCTATAGCGATACCCACATCTGCACTCGCCAACGCAGGACTGTCATTCACACCATCTCCAACCATCGCCACCTGTTGCACAACAGCACAAAATCACGGTACGAACCCTACATCACCAGGGTATGCGTATAAGTACGTACAATAGATACCATACGGCTTACGCCACGAACGTACAACAATAACACAGCATTACTTTACGGTGATGAATTTCCTGCAGTTGGTTGATCTTGGCCTGCTTGTGATTGGGCAGGACTTCGGCGTAGACATTGCGAATGCCGACGAGTTTGGCAGTGGCTCGAGCTGTGCGCGCGTTATCCCCAGTGAGCAGGATGCAGTTGAGTCCCATCTTCTGCAGCGAATACACGGCCAACGCCGCTTCCGCCTTCACCTCATCCGACACCACCAAGATCCCCAAACACACACCTGCACCCACACATGTACGTATGTAGTCACACACGTAAGCAGCACAGCATGCATAGTAAAAAGCACACGTAAGCAGCATGCACAGCATGCATAGTAAAAACTTGGCAACCGTATACCGTCGATGGCGGCGAGTACAGCGATGTGTCCTTCCTGCTCTTCTGCTGACATGATGGCGTCAACATCGTTGGATATCGTCACACCCTGACGCTCCAGAAACTTGCGATTCCCAATCAGAACATTGTACTCATCTAGAAACACAGGAAACGCCCTCGTGTACGCATGCACACGTACTGATGATCGAGGTGGTACCGCTGTAATTCCTACCTGTCTTCCCTCCGATTCTGGGAGTTGTGGCCTGGAGCTGTTGCTCGTATTTGGCCTGATAGATGAGCACGTTGTCCAGTCGGATGGTGGCTCCGACGCGGTTGAGTCGCTCTGTGAGCGCGGAAGTCTGTCGTCCTTCAGCCTTGGACACCTTCGCCACCAGCTCATCCACTTTCGACACCACGCAACTGATGCCGCGTCCGGGCGAAGCGCGAAACGACTGCACACGACCCAACTCCTCCGTCTTCAGAAACTACACAACAAAACGGCGGATTGATACATCTGTCACAGGAGATTAGGCACAATCTACTTATCCACCTAGTATTTGCTTGCAAAACGTATGTATAGGAGTGACCAACGACTATGGCAATTATGCAACCTGTCAATCAAGCAGCAGATTTGTTTGGGTGGCTACTTTTCTCTGCTTTTGACCTGCTTTTGAAGAAACAGGCCGTTTTCGTCTGCTTGACTTTGCTCTAGCTTGCTTTTTAAAAGGCTACTTGAAAACCAAAGTCAAATATCGGTATTCTGCTGTTGAGTAGTGGGTAGCAACATAATATACCATATCGCATTTCGCACCGGAAACCGGAACGGAAGTGCCATACGA
Source organism: Epsilonema sp. ZAB3_2 (assembly GCA_030247985.1). Lineage (NCBI taxonomy): Eukaryota > Metazoa > Nematoda > Chromadorea > Desmodorida > Epsilonematidae > Epsilonema > Epsilonema sp. ZAB3_2. The sequence continues at coordinate 101,315 of JASAMW010003752.1, forward strand.
CAACGGAAATGACTTCCGATTCGAGAGTATATAAGAAGGCGGGGAAAGCTGCTCTCTCAGTGTGATTATTCTGGTGCTTCGGAGGCGGTCCATCTTTTTTCTTTTTCTCCCTACTAACACGACTGGTCGGATGTTCTGGAGACGCCCGAAGCAATCAGCGACGCCGAGCCCTCAGAGGAAGCAGGAGCCGATGCCCCCAGGAAAGTCGCCAGCACCCCCCAGGGCATCAACGAGGCCACAAGCTACAGGGCCAAGCAAGGAGGAGCCAGGGAGTCCCGGAACACAGCGAACAGCGCACTCGGGCCAGGACAGCAAGACGGAGCGCTTGGAGGATCAGTGGTGGTACCACGGGCTCATCCCCCGCGCGGATATCGAGACGCTGCTGCAGAACGAAGGAGACTGGCTGGTGCGCGTCACGGAAACGGAGGATGGAACCCGCGTCGTCGTCTCCGTCAGATGGGCCAAGGAAATCCGGCACGTGCTCCTGCGTCGCTTGGTCAAGGGATGGCAGGTAGCTATGCACGCCAGATCATGACAGACAATAATGATAGATCGGCCTGCCTACGTATATCCTTGCTTGCAGCTACAAGGGCAAGTGTACCAGACGCCGTTCGAACTGGTGAAGGCGTGCTACCAGCAGGGAATCTCCGTCAACAATCAAGGCGCGAAGCTGAAGACGGCGGTGCGAAAGCCATCCTGGATGATTCCGACGTCGCACGTGAAGATGGGTCACAAGCTGGGCTCTGGCGTCTCCGGAGAGGTCTATGACGGCTGGATGAAGCGTCCGGGTCAGCAGGCGGAAGTGGCGGTGGCGCTCAAGATCTGCAGACTGGCCAAGACGACGGAGGAGCGGGAGACGGTGATGCAGGAGGCGAAGCTGATGATGAGGTACCAGCACCCCAACGTCTGTCGCATCTACGGCGTGATGGCGGATCGGCCTCCACTCACCCTGGTGATGGAGAAGTGCCCGGGCGGCAGTTTGGAGCAGCATCTGCGGCAGAAGAAGCTGGAAGGCGGCCTCTCCATCGACCAACGCTTGCGATACTGCGTGGAGGTGGCCCGCGGAGTGGACTACCTGACCAGCGTCCAGTGCATCCATCGGGACCTGGCCAGTCGCAACTGTCTCCTCGGTCCGGCCGGAGAGGTGAAGCTGTCCGACTTCGGCATTTCGCGCAGCGGCACCGTCTACCAGATCAGGAACCCGCACGTGAAACTGCCGGTGCGTTGGTGCGCCCCCGAGTCCATCGCCAACGGCGTCTTCACCCCAGCTTCCGACGTCTGGTCCACCGGAATCCTCATGTGGGAGATCTGGACGCATGCCGAGGTAAAGGCACTTCGCTACACTACACGCGGTGGGCAAACTCACGGCCGAGTTCTCACTTGTTCATTCACACTCACACGGCCAACTCACGCGGTGAATTCACCGTTGTCCCAACAGAAACCCTACAGATGATGAATACAGCGTGACTTACCACCAAGCAATGTATGTTCTATTATACAGACGGTGTGGTGTGTATGTTTCAGCAGACTCCGTGGGCGGGGAAGACGGCGAGAGAGCTGGCGATGGGGGCGTTGGCGGGAGAGCGGTTGGCGATTCCGTGGGAAGTTCCGGAGGCGGTGCAGCAGGTGATTCGGGAGTGCTGGGAGCTGGATTCGAAGAAGCGCGTCCCCATACGCCAGGTCAGAGAGCGACTGGAGAAGGCAGCCAGAGACCGCGGCGTCACACTACCCCCCGCCCCCACTAACATCCCCACTAACAGACACGCGGCCGGAAAAGTCTACTAACATCCACCCCTCCTCTTGCAGCCGTCATATACTAACATGTGCGAATAAAGATTTGAGACTGCCTACTATATTTCCACCAAACACGTAGCACAATGCGAACGTACAATATGACCGTACATACTATTTTGTCTTACATGTTTGACGTAAGCGGTAATGGCTCCGGCGATAGGATGTTCACTATGAGCTTCCGCAGTGCCGACCACAGCTAGCAGACGCGTTAACGGACACTGGGACTGCGGAGCCAACAGACACAGCTTGGACATGCGAGGCTTGCCTTCTGTCACTGTGCCAGTCTTGTCGAATACCACCGTTTGAATCTGAAAATCACCATCGACAAACTTACTCGTAATTGATCAGTTCGCAGATAATTTTGGCCAAAGAGCGCTTTGCGACAGCGACAGTATCATCAATTGACGTACGCGGCCGTCGTCATTGCCAGCCACAATGTACCTAGGTATCTGCAAACTGATCAATTTACCTGAAATTTCGCGCTCGCGAGATAAACGATAGTGTGTACCTATTTACCTTGTGGGCCATTTCCAGCGGTTCTCCGCCCTTGATGAGTATGCCATTGGTGGCTCCGACTCCGGTTCCCACCATCACAGCAGTGGGTGTGGCGAGACCGAGCGAGCAGGGACAGGCGATAGCCAGCACAGTGATGGCTGCCTCGAAGGCGAAGCGGAGGATGATCTCCGTCTTCAGGATGCCCTCGTCTTCGCCCTGCCAGTCAGCATCCACCAGGCGGATATTGGCGTAGCCGGTGATCACCCAGGCCAACAGCGTCACGCACGCCGCTCCGATGACGCCCGGCACGAAATAGCCGGCGATCTTGTCCGCCAACTGCTGAATCGGAGCCTGCAAGCACCAACCACCCCACACCCTTCTCGCATTATGCTCGTGCCAAATTACGTAGGTGCGTATGTGCACATCCAGCCATGCTCTTCATATCCACACCCCAGAGGCGCATGTACGTTTACGTTCGTATTGTATACGTCGAACGCACACCCACCAAGCTCGCAGCCCCAAAAGTAACCGTACTCCCACTACCACAATCGAATACCCCGCGCATGTCCCATACACGTACCATATTGTATGAACGTAAAATGTTATGATACGCAGCAACAAGGGCTTCGCATTCACCTTTGATGTTTGCGCCTCCTCCACGAGTCGGACAATCTGCGCGAGCGTGGAGTCCTGTCCCACGTGCGTCGCCTGGATCAACAGCGTCCCGTGCTGATTCACACTGCCCCCGATCACCATGCTGCCCACGCTCTTCGGCACAGGCATGGACTCGCCGGTGATGAAGGACTCGTCCGCCGTCGACACACCGTCCACCACCTTCCCATCCACCGGCATCTTCGCACCCGGAATCACCTACATACAAACACTACATTCAAGGCTGGTGCACACTGAGACAACGTGCGCCGGGCGCACGCTCGGCCTGTTCCTGGCTCGGTGTATGCAATGGCACAGACAGTCATGCATGACAGCACTGCAGGCTCGGTGTGCGTGCGTATGCCCAGCGTATTTCCCTCTCATGTGAACGCGAACGAGCCTTCAGGCTATGTCCCAGCAATACTACAATGCATCAGAGAAGAAAACTGACCTTCAACGTGTCTCCCCTTTGCACCAGTTCAGTGTTGATTCTTTTCTCGCTGAGTACTGCATTTGTTCTGGGGTCCAATGAGATCAACACGGCTTCCTTGGCCTGCATCGACATCAACATACTCAATGCCTCCGACGTTTTACCCTGCAAACGCAAACAGCCAGCAGTACATACAGATTACACACACTGCTCCAAGTGGTATCAATCATCCCAACTTCATACAGTGTGACCGTTTGACCTGGCCTTTACCTTTGCCACGTGTTCCAGCCATCTTCCCATCGATATGAATACCATGAGCATGGGAGGAACATCGAAGAAGGTCTTTGGACTCGCCTTCCAACCCAAACCAACGGCGAACAGTAAGACCAGCACTGAATACACGTAGCTGATGGTAGTCGCCAACACGATGAGCACATCCATGTTGGTGGTACGATGCTTCAGTGCTTTCCACGACTGCACATAGAAATGTCGTCCACCAATCAGCTGAAAACAATTACGCAATTACTATTGTCGTCCCCCATTGATTACTACTTGCGGAACGTTGTGTGCTGTCCTGCTGTTACGTATGCCGCAAACGATACGTGTACTCTACTGTACGAACGTACGTATGGATAATGTATGCAATAACGGTATAACACGTGTATTATCAGGTTACTGCACCACCTCGCATAAAAATAGACCTCTTCATTCGACGACGAAGACAAAGGTCTTTCATTCAATGGCCCTCAACGTTTCCGCTATATTATCTAATATTAGCCGTTATGCACTATTGGAAGCCCGCTTCTGGGGTAAAAACAGCTGAGTCAAACAATTCAGCGTCGTTCACCCTTTGTAGTTTGATAAGCGACAAATGGTCTGCTACAGTCTGGTTACTGAGAGTTCGCTAAGGAACTCAAGTCGTATTGTGTAAAATAGAAAGTCAAATGCGGACTTCACTCCATGGTTCACGTACTCCTATTCTGCAGGAGTACATGCAAACTACGCAAAACGACTTGAGTTCCATAGCGAACTTTTAGTGGCCAGACTATAGCAGAAGAGTGGGGAGTGGGGCTCAAGTGCACAGCACAGGGAGGAAGAGAGCTTGTTGACTCAGCTAACGTATGTACATAAGTAGAGGCGCCAAACGCTGGCAAAGTACCCGTTACGTAATGCATTCGTCTAATTGCAGTTTTACGACATTATTTGTTTATTTTGCAGCTTTCCGTTATCTTTACGACAGGAAGAGGAAAGTGTTTCGTAATACCGCTAGTCGTCATTCCTAAAGCGTGAACCAAAACATATGACAATGACAATGCAGTTGATAAGTAGTTCGAATTGCCTGTGCGCGCTGTTTGTTTACCTGTACGGGCGTACAGAGAACGAAGAGGAGCAAGTTGTCCAGACTGAGTCCGGGTACCAGCAGCGTCTGATGCTTGGGGTTCATGTGCGTGTGTTTGATCCAGTGAAAGTAGATCATGATCGCCATCACAGGGATGCCGAAAATGAGAGAGATGAAGAAGGAATTGCGCCATTTGCGAATGTCGCTCTTGTGACGCAAATTCTCCTCTCGACTCCCATCATTGCTCAACAGCTCACAACCGTAACCCAAATCCTACGCAATTCATCACCATCCATAAAGCATTGCATGATAATCTGCATGCATGTACGTACGGCGTTATATGAATGCACCCTTCAGTTACTTACTTCGATATGTTGAATAAGATCTCTTGGTCCCCATAGATTTGGATCATACACTATGGTTGCCTTGCATGTGGTCAGAGCTACGGAAATGGAAACGATGCCAGGCTTCCCGCTCAAACTCGACTGAATACGGTGCACGCAACTGGAGCACGTCATGCCAGATACCTAAATAATACACACATGTACGCTCTGCGTTCCCCACATAAATATAAAAAATTGTAGTAGCATCATTGGGTATGAACGATGGTAGAGACAGGGTAGTTGCAACCTCGAGTTCGAGTTTGGCGTTTCCCAGTGCCACCGTCTCCTCTACTCGCGCTCCGTAACCCAAGTCACGAATACGCGCTGCTATCTGCTGCGGCAGAATCACCGAAGCATCGTAGCTCACGTCAGCCTTCGCCGCCATTAAAGCCACCAGAATATTTTCAACACCTGAACACGCCATACATAACACTCTTATCGTCTCACATCATAGCAACACACATATTTTCTGTATTGGCCTTATAAGAGTACGCAATGCTGCCGGGCCGCTGTTTCCTTGCGACATCACTAAGGCTACAGTATATGGTATCGGGAGGCAGCGTGCGCACGCACGGCCGGCTATAGGGTAAGGCCAATATAAACTAAGTACAACGCAGAGCAGTGCTGTACTTACCAGGCACCCGTTTGATATGTCGCTCAATGTAGGCGACACAGGAGGCACAGGTCATGCCCTGTATAGTGATAACACATCGCTCCGCGTTATTCCCTCCTTCCTCCTCTTCTCCTCTTGTATCAAGCAGAGTAGGCTGTTTCAGCTCAATATCTCGCATCTCTACCGCTTCATGTTGTGTATCAGTGATTCTACGACGAGTGTAAGTGGCGTCTGCCTTCGGCGTAGTCTTAAAAGGTTGCACCACGCCCACGTGAAGAAAAGCATCCTTCGTCTCATCTACTGAAAAACAGACCGAAAACAAGCCGTGTACTTATATTATGAGTGAAAACCTGTCATATGCATGAGCAGTACTATTCGTAAGTACACGCTGAAAGCCCTTTGCATTTTGTTGAGTACAGTCGTGTGAACAACAGAGCACCGTACGTTTACCCAGATAAGCTGAATAGGGGAACCACCTAACCACTCGACCAAGGCACGGACAAACCTAGCAAAATGTACGTACGCTTACTGTGGTCAGCACTTCATTTACACATCATCAGTATCCCCTCTCTGGATCTATGTACTTATCCCCTCTTTGGATCTGACCAGCTCCAATATGCCCTCGCCCGCGGGCCGCCCGGAATCGAAAAAAAGCGGTGGCGGAAAAAATTATTCATTCGACTGACATTTCGGGCAGCCCGCGGGCTGAGCGGGCGAGGTCATTACGGAGCTGGTTAAAGTATGTGTGTACATTAAAAAAGACCAGCGTAGTACACGGTGTCGTACTTGCATACCTTGAGTGGCTTGAGCAGGCGCAGAGCCGCCTTTCTCAACGCCGTCTTGCTTCACGTTGGCTTCAAAGCCCATGTCGTCAATGGCATCGGCGATTTGTTGAGGCGTCCACAGCGTGGGGTCGAAGCTCACTCTGCCCTCCTTCGCCTCCAGGGACACCACAATACTCGTGATGCCCGCTTTCGCACCCACTGTCTCTTGAATATTCCTCACGCAAGATCCGCACGTCATGCCTTCAATACTTACGAGCGTGGTGAGTTCCTTAGTCGACGATGGAGCAACATTCTCCTGCCCAATGACAGCAGCCTCAAAGCCCATATCGTTTATGGCATCCGCCAGCTGTTGAGCGTTGACTTTGGCCTCGTCGTAGAGTATGACGGCCTCCGCCTTTTCTAAGCTCACGTCCACGTTACGAACGCCGTCGCGCTCGGAGAGAACTTCGGTTATGGTCATGACGCAGGAGTGACAGGTCATCCCGTCCACTTTCAGTCGCACTGACCAGTAAGTGTCCACTAGGCGACTGTCGAAGCCCATTTCGTCCACCAAATCCACCAGATCAGACGCCTGCGTCTGCGAGGGATCGTGACGAATCCAAGCTTTGTGCTCGTCTAGGCTCACATCCGCAGACAGGACACCCGGTTGTGAGCTCATCCTGTCTTCTACTTTAACGACGCTGGAATGACAGCTCATGCCCTGTATGGCGATTACAGTCTCTGCCACCGGATTTGCCGCTTGGCGTACACATCCGTGCACTGACGGATGCTTTGACAATAAGTGAGAAGAAGCGTTGGGTGGGACAGCTGCTGCTATGTTCTGCCTTGTTGTCATAGCGCTCCCACTCTTATCGCGCTTGCAGTACCATAGCTTTTGCCAGTCGCACGCTGTCGGTTTAGTGTTTTGTTTGCCATGGTACTGGTTTATTACCTGCAAAAATAAACAAAGGTGAAGCTGCAAAACTCGGTGCCAATGGGTTACTACAGTACGTACAATACAAATACGACAGTACGTTGAAATGAAATATAATAAAATTCGTACGTACTGTTGTTGCACACGTTGGTTTTTCAACAAACGCGCGCTTTAGTCGACTTTGGCCTACCAGCAAATAAAAGGTAAGCTTTTGAGCTGCAATCCGCGCCTGCTAATGCACTGGTGCGTGCATGAAGGGGGCATTATTGCATTATCATAAAATAGGCAATCGCTGAGATCCGGGTAAATAAAATCCAGCCAACCAGACTGACAATATAAACTGACGTCTGTGTCAACCAACACAATTTCATCGTTTCGCAAATAAAGTGACCAACGAAGAATGTCAACGTTTTACTCCAAAATCTAAGTACACATGTGCGTACGATATGAGCGCTGTGAAAATGAACATAGAAACCACGTCGAACAAGACAATGATTACCACGATGGGATCACGCAATGTCAAGTAGTGTACGTAACAACAAACCAAATAACAAATATAAGTAACAACAAAACAACACAGGGCATTGCGTTTCCTCATATAGCCTACGCTACTCGGACACACATACAGTATTGAAGATACGATACGTGTTTATACGGTCCAGTATACCGTATATAGCTCCCGTGTCGAGGAAGTAATATTACAACGAGAGGTCAAGGTGGGTCTCTTCACTGACCACTGGTTTTCAACTTTCACTCGTTAGCTCTATGCGACAACTCACACCACACACTATTGTTGAAGTTGGAACTGCCCCGTACCACGTGCATACCACTGAGAATGAAACGACGCATACTGTATGGGTGTCTCCAATGCAAGATCAGCAAACGACCGAACAACGCTCACTACCTCAACCACGTATGTATATAAATCTAACGGTGAAATTGAATGTGAGAGCTGGCTAGTATCTTCTGCCGGGTGGTGGGCCTCTGGGTGGTCCGCCTCTGCCACCGCGAGGAGGCCCACCACGTCCCCGGCCACCACCCCGAGGAGGACCACCTCTACCACCGCCACGACCACCTACAACACAACAGAAACACTCACCACTCCACACATGCCTATACAGTAGTCTGGCCAGTAAGAGTTTGCTGTGGCATTCAAGGCGCGTTGCGTAAAATAGATTCACAAATGCGGATTTCTGCCCGTGCTTCGTGTACTCATATTTAGCGGAAGTACCTACATGCAAGCAAACTACACAGGACGACTTGAATCCCATAGCGAACTCTCTCTGGCCAGACTATAGCAGCTCATTTCACCAATGCAATGGTAACCCCCTTCGTAATCCCAGGCGTCCGCCTGTCCGTAACGCCCGGCAAACCACGTCCGTGGGTTTGTTTTCCACCCCGTCTACGGACGGGGTTTGCCGGGCGTTACGGACAGGCGGACGCCTGGGATTACGAAGGAGGTTAACGCTTGCAATTCTACATAATATAGGGTACAGTGGAGCAAGTCCAGCCATATGGTAAGCCCAATCACCTCTGAAGTTCATTCGCTCTGCCAGGGGGCCGGATTTACCCCATTTGATTTAGCTTACCTCTGAAGCCTCCTCTGCCCCCAGGTCCTCCCCTGCCCCTTCCTCTGCCTCTGCCCCTTTCTCCGTCTCCTCTCGCTATCCGCTCCATCTCCTTGAACATGGGCGCATTCGCCAGCATCTCAGGGAAGATGAGAAAGCGGATTTTCGAGCCCCTAATGAACACGTCCTGTAGATGACCCGTCCGTCCATCTCTGTACGTCACCGACACATCCGACATCTGCACGTTCATGTTGTTCTCGCATTGCAACAGCTTCCCCTGATACACCTCCTCTGCAAATATCCTCGCATGACATGATGCAAACTGGCGGCACGCAGGTACGTTCGATCCCTACGCGACCGGAACCTTACTTCCTTCCGTTTCTAGAGTAACCACATGTCCTTCCGCTTCGTGCAGCAGCTTTATCGGAACTCCAACATCCTCTGTCGTCATCCTGGAAGATCTTCTTCCCTTTCAGAGCTTGATAATTTGATATCTCTGGACGAACGAGCAGCGA
>JASAMW010003753.1:0-26553 GCA_030247985.1 Epsilonema sp. ZAB3_2
AGGTAAATACGGTAGTGCGCCGAGCGCAGCATGGACTTCTGGACTTCTGGACTTCGCAGCATGGACTTCTGGAAAGGAAAAACACCGAAAGGTACTTTGGAAGATAAAATTTGCGCTGCGCTCGGCGTACGCTCCGAACAAGTTCGTCTCCACCTTAACCAGCTCCGTAAGGCCCTGACCCGCAGGGCCCGCGGGTCACCCGCAGTCATTGGTTGGATCAATAATTTTCTCCTTTTCCGCCGGCGCTTATTTTCGGTTCCGGGTGACCCTCGGGTGACCCTCGGGTCACCCGGAAACGAAAAAAAGCGCCAGCGGAAAAGGAGAAAATTATTGATTTGTTGATTATTGACCAGAGGGTGACCCGCGGGTGAGCCCTGGGTGACCCGCGGGTGACCCCTGGGTGACCCGCGGGTGACCCCCGGGCGACCCGCGGGCCCTGCGGGTCAGGGCCTTACGGAGCTGGTTAACAAATCAGCACAGGGTACTGTGGGGTAAACCGGCCACAAAGCTCCTTTGAACTTCTCTTTCAACAGGGTTCAAGAAAACGATTGAAATAAACTTGATCTCAATTGGTTCGATGATTGCTGAGACATGCAGTATTGAATCTTAGGTGGCGGGACTTTCCCATGGCCGGGTTTACCCCATAGTACCCTTACTCTTGCCTGCCTACAGTACAGATCTTTACCGTATCCGTCAGTGTCATGGACCAGCTGCGCGGCGGCGTCTCTCTCACGCTTCCTATGGATCTGCTTCGTGATCTCACCGCCGTCGTTCGCTTCCGTCCTTCTTCCACCCCTTCCTTCTCCTCTTCGCTTCCCTGCTTACTCGCTCGCTTCAACTTCGCTTTCTCCACCACCTGCAACAAACGCTCTTCTTGTCCTGGAGTCTCTTACTACAAAGTACATAGGGTAGCGTGGGGCAAATCCGTCCACATATGGCGCTTTTACCCCCGGCATTCAAAACATGGCTCTCGAAAATGTATCTCGGGAAACTTCTGCCTCTGTTTCTTCCTTCTTAGCAAATAATAACAATTGACGAATTAAAAAATTAGGGGTAAAAGCGCCAAAGGTGGGCGGATTTACCCCACGCTACCCTATTACATCCACGCTTGGCCTAACATCAATCCTGCGTAACTTAAAAAAAACTTATCTAGTGGTCCACCAGCCAGTGTAGTCACCTTTTTCGTCTTCCTGTTGCCATCACTATTCTCAGCAGCGCCTCTTTCCTTCTGCCCACCACTAACCAGCAGCATACTGTCTCTGGTCTTCTCGTGTTGACTCAGATACTCCACCAATTCGTCGTCGTCGATGCTGGAAGTCAGCCAAATTCGCGTGGGATCGCGTCGGATCTCGACGCTCGCGCCCGAATCCTCGCCATCCGTCGACAGGCGCTTATTGGCTGAATGCCCGATAATCGTCGAGCGCTGATTGGCTGCCGCCTCCCGGCCGCCCCCCTCCGTCGATGATTGGCGACTGCTGAGCAGACGAGCGTAGGAGGAATCGGCGCGGCGCAGATGCGTGCGCAGCAGCAACTCTGTCTCTGCCGCCTCGTCGCTTTGTTCCTCGCCGGCTGCTAGGGAGCGGGATGATTCTGGCACCAAAGTTTCGCTTTGACTGCGAGATAGTTGATGGCCGCTTCTCCTTATGGGTAAGAGGCAGGCTGCTGCTTGCTGTTCATCCTCTATTTCTTCCTGGAGCGAAAGGAAAAAAAAGCAGACAATTATTGTTATAGTCTGGCCACTGAGAGTACATGGAAAATGGCTTGAGTTCCATAGTAAACTCTTAGTGGCCAGACTATTACAGCATGTATGCGTTGTACATAGAGTGACACATCGTCATGCTTACGTGACATTCTCCCCAACCCCCTCCCCCAATTTTTTGCGTGACGTAATAATATGTGAAGCTCAAATAAAATGGCCACTATGGACGATATGCGGCAACGCGATTGGGTTGGTCGATAGCGACCCCGCGGTATTTTTAGTGAATGTTTAGATCGGTGCCTGCGGGGTCGTCGACCTTGTTCAATCATGTGGGAGCAGAAAAGGAGCGAGTGAAAAAGAACTGACAATAAATGACGTGGACGACCCCTCATACACCGATCCAAACTTTCACCAAATACCGCGGGGTCGCTATCGACCAACCCAATCGCGTTACCGCATTTCCTAAATAACTTACCGGCTCTTTCAGGCCGAACACCACTTTCTCCTGTCCAACTTCTTCTTGCGTCCTCCCTTCCGAGTGAGGAGGCGGAGGAGGATGCAGATTCACCAGACTCAGTATATTATCGCAGTTGACGTTCCAGTCGGGCGCTTCCGACCTGTCGTTCTGGATCTCCCGGAAGTATTCCGCCACCGATTTCTTAGCAGGAGGCGAAGAAGAGGTCGGATCTGTCTTCCTGTTCTCCGCTACCGTTGCTGCATTCTCGCTGTCGCTTATGTAGCAGCCGGCGTACGCTATAAAAACATGGAAATAGGGTAGAGTGGGGTAAACCCGGCCACCAAAGCGTCCGTGAACTTGCTGTTTCAGCAAATGATGAACAAGTAGCTCAATCGAAAGAGGAGAGTTCAAGGAATCGATTGATATAACGTTTGTCTCAATCGATTCATTAGTTGCTGAGATATGCAGCCCTGAATTTAGGTAGCCGGATGTTCAGATGGCCGGGTTTACCCCATTGTACCCTACAGGAATAGGTACACATTCAGGGTGTTTCAAAAGTAACTAACCGAGTAAGCATCTCATGACGACGTCCATGGGCAGAAGGGGGTCCATTACAGCACAATAGTATGAAACGGAAGGGGCCGCTACACGAAGAAGGAATAGGTACACATACATTCAGGGTGTTTCAAAAGTTCCTAACCAAGCAAGCATCTCATGACGACGCCCATGGGCAGAATGGGGTCCATCAGACTGAGCAGACGCGAGGGCGACGGCTGAAAGTTGAAGTTGAACGGCGTGTACATGAGGACGAGCCCGTCCGGCAAGCGACCGAAACCCATTTCGATAGCCTTCAGCGTGGTACACGTCACCAAATTGCCACCTGCCGAATCACCGACGAAACACAGGCGTTCACCGGTCCAACCTGAAAGAAAACGAACCGTCAATGAACCAATGATGACCGAACGCAGGCAAAAATAGTGCGCTACACACGTGGTGAGTAAATTCATGGTGACTTCACGGTTGAGTTTGAGTTTAGTTTTGCGTTCAGAGTATTGCATGTTCACTTTTCTCACGTGTTCGCACGCGGTGAAAGTAATTTCAGGAATTTCCCTATGCTTCAACACATATACTTACAGTGAATTCACCGGGAGTTTTCTCGCCACGTGTGCAGCGCACTACTGACAACAGGTAAAGTGGGGGGGGGGGGTGAATGATGCCGCGTTCACCAGACGTCCGCAAAACCGTCCGCCCGTTCGTCAACCCGCATACCCGTATACGGGTTGACGGACGGACGTACCGATTTACGGACGTCGCCTGGTGAACGCGGCATGAATAGCAAGCAGATGATACAGCTTTCTTGTACATAGCTACGACATCGATGGTGTACCTATTGATTCCGCGTTGTTCAGACCCCAGGCGTAGGCGTAAAGCACTTCCTCCAACGGCCGAGGAAAGGGATTCTCTGGCGCTAGAGAGTAGTCCACGGACAAGATAGGACAGTTGAGCAGTTTGGCCCAGTGCCGCAAATAAGTCTGAAAATCAATACGCGTCTGTTGAATCCACACAGTACACACTTACAGTACTATCGAGAAGGAAAATTTGCCAGATGTGCCAGGGAATCGAACCCTGGACCTGTCGCGTTTCAGGGGAGCACCCTAACCAATGAACTACACACACACACACCTGGATGACCTCAGTCACACAATTTCTCCCTTTTGATACAAATTTCCCCTATACCAAAACTTCAGGCCTAGGGCCTACGTACTGTACGTGCTGCGCAAGAGAGAGCAAATATGTATCAAGAGACAAACCTCATGAGATTTGGACGACGTCGCTACAAAGCCTCCACCGTGACAGTGAAAAAGCAGGTAGGGCGAAGCCGGTTCCAAACTATCCACAGAAGGTCGGCTCAGTTTGATGCCTCGCTTTATCCACTTCTACAGAAAAAGCAGCGCACAGCATACACATATTATATAGCCTGATCAGAGAGAGTTCGTTATGGGGTTCAAGTCGTCCTGCGTAGTTTGCATGTTCTTCTGCAAAATAAAATAGGAGTACACAAAGCACGGACAGAAATCCGCATTTGTGAATTTTACGCAACGCGACTTCCATAGCGAACTCTTGTCTAGACTTATAGATAGGGGGCAGTGAGGGGCAAATAGGACCAGCAAAAATAGGATCGTCATCAAAAAAAGCATGAACCGCTAGATATACCGTATTTACCTGTGCATAGCCCCGCCCCCCTATGTATAGCCCCCTATGCATAGCCCCATATTGGCAAAACAAAAAATGACCCATGCATAGCCCCCCCCCCCCCTATGCATAGCCCCCCCCCCCCCCCCCTATGCATAGCCCCATATGTACTGTACAGTACCTGAACCTACCTACATAAGCTGGTCATAAGCACTCCCACACCGAGCTAAGATGCCTATAAGCCTGCTTGGGTGTGTATTGTACTAGAATAACCCTGTTCTGACCTCAATTATGCCCTAAAACACGAGCTTTTGGCCTAAAAAGTATGCCTCTGCGCACCTCTCAAAAACATAAAAAATGTCCCATGCATAGCCCCCCCCCCCCTATGCATAGCCCCCCCCCCCCCCTATGCATAGCCCCATATAGGACCTCTCAATATGGGGCTATGCACAGGTAAATACGGTAACTTCTTACGTTACTATTGCTTGAACGAGATGTAGGCCTACGGTCCATTTTTAGGTGACGAGGTCGTGTTTTACCTTTGGCCCGAATTGCCCTTTCTACCAATCTTAGCAAATCTGCTTGCTTACCATCATGCCGACCCGGTGAGTGGAAGACAGCAGACGCACAGGCACCGGCCGCGAGGGAGTGTGAGACGAGGGCGGATCGACCTTGACGCATCTGCCGTCCTTATGCACTCCTGGTACGTGGAGCGGCGCGTCCACGGGAATCTCGATCACTTCGTTCACTGCCACCGGCGGACAAAGCCAGTTGGGGATTTGCTAAAAAAGAAAAGACCTTACATAAACCATCAGGGAATGTTAATGCCACACTTTCCATGACAAGAAGATACAAGCAGTTGACGATAATCCAATCAATGCAGTCATCGTTGGGGTAAGCGGTATAAATAAGGAACGACCGTCTGGGTTCAACTGCACTTAAAATCAGTTTGTCGAAATAACCCCCAGGTAATTACCCCAAAAGTAACTACTCCGAAATTACCCTCAAATCAAAAACAAGTAAGCTAGCGAAAGTTACTGAGATTGTCAAAAAAAGATCAGTAGCTTTCCTATATCTTCTGATCTCCATGGTACTTCTTGCCCCTAGATAACTATTCGGTCGCACTTGCCCCAGGTTACCCCACAGGATCGAGGACAATTACCCCCAATTACCCCACAGCCCGACTGACTTACGTGAAGCAGGGTAGCGTCGGACAAGCCCCAGAAGCCCTTGCACAGGCGTATGTCCGCGTGAGCGGTGGCCTTTACGATCTGTTTGGCTCTTAACTCGGGACTGAGGAGGAGCTTGCCGGAGTCGACGATGGCACTCAGCGAGTTCCAGGCGCCGGGTCCCCGCTCGAAGCGCACACTGTACGCCGCCAACGCCACAGCGATCACTTGGAACACTTGGTTCACGGACGCGCAAAACTGCAACACAACAGCCACGTGAGAAAGAATGGAGCATGGATAGAATCTAATCCAGGACTCCATAATAGAGAAGGACTGTGAATCTGTGAGCAAAAGTCGTGCGCAGAGCTACGCCCGATAAGAGCCAAAAGCGTCCCCCAACTGAGACCCCCGTCCCCCAATGAGATGCCCACCCAACGTCTTTTGAGTATTCGCATCGTTTCGTTTTGGTGGGCGCTTTATCCGTTTCGTCTCCAACCTGATGAAAGGCGTCCCCCAGGTGGGGGACGGGGGTCTCAGTTGGGGGACGCTTTTGGCTCTTATCGGGCGCAGCTCTCTGTGCACGACTTTTGCTCACAGATTCACAGTCCTTCTCTATTATGGAGTCCTGATAGAATCCAGGACTTGCACGTAAGGCACCAGAGGTATAGGGCACTATGGGGTAAACCCGGCCGGCCACCTAAGTGTCAAGGCTGTTTATCTCAGCAACCAATGCCATAGACCGATTGAGACAAGTATGATATAGGCTACTGTGTAAATCGATTTCGTGAACTCTCCGCTTTGAGCTATTATTCGGTTCATCTTTTCTTGAAACAGCAAGTGAAATGGAGCTTAGGTGGCCGGGTTACCCCACGGTATCCTACTTCTCAAGTATGTAAGACGTGTCCAAGGTCTACCCTCACTAGCGCGAATCCAGATGCGCGCCTCTCAGTAGCGCGAAACCCAAAATAGCGTCATGGAGTGAGCGCGTCATCTCACTAGCGCGATTTGTATATCCGCGCCTGGAAGTTTGCGCAACTCTCATTTGCGCGACACCTCAAAATAGCGATTTTATGTATTCGCGACCCTGCAAAAGCGCGATTGTATGATTTAGCGACATGCCAAAAGCGCGATTTTTTCCAAAAGAATAAGTTTTGTTTTGAGCGAGGAAACAATATTGGATTATCGTACAAGCAAGCAAGCAAGCAAACTTTCATTTTGTATGTGCATGTGCCCAGCATTAGACTTCATTCAGGCATTCGATTCCCTGCAACTGCATGTGTTGATGGTTGAATTTCTCCACTTAGGTCCATTTGATCATTCCTCATGACACCCAAAGAGCAGTACAAATTGCCCCAGTACAGAAGTAGTGATAGAGCTACACAAAAGTGTGGTTGTTGACCCAATTTGAGGTTCGAATTGGGCTCCAATAACGCATCAGACATAGCAGACACTACATTCTGTCAGTAGGACAGCAAATTTTTGTTCCCCTGGAAATGAAATTGTGGCACCAAAACAGGGGAAAAAATAACAAATTGGTCAACATTTTTGGTAGGGGTGAGTGGAAAAAAATCGATATGATATTTTGCAAAATATCGAATCGATACGATATTCGATATTTTCCAAATTGCAAATATCGATTCGATACGATAATCGATATTGCCCAAAAATCCGATATTTTTCGATATTCGATACGAATTCGATATTATCGACCCATCTCTAGTGGTAATAATCCTTTATTCAGTCAAAGTCAAAGTCAGGTAGATGTGTGACTTGGAATGACTTGCTACTGTGTGGACTGTGGGCTACTGTTTTTACGAATTTGCATTGTGTCGCTAACTTATCCAGTTTGCCCCTTGGAAAGGAGTAATGCAATGCTCGTCAAAGCAAATGAGCCCCCTCTAATTTAGGAAGGAAATCACGTTTCGCGCTAATGAGACATGCGCAACTGGGACTTCGCGCTAATGGATATTCGCGGACATTTTTCGGCGCGCAAAGTATGTGTCGCGCTAATGAGAGAGAGCTCTTCTGGAAAACGCGGACATATGGTGACGCGCTACTGACACTTCGCGCTTTTGATTTCGCGCTTCTGGGTGATGCGCAACTGCGATTCGCGCTAGTGAGAACACCCCGTGTCCAAGCACAACTCTTGCTTTGCGTTTGCGAATGTACGTGGCCTCACCTGAAAGCCTATAGCCCGTCCGTAGAAGCAGCTGCAATCCATTCTGTTGACAGAGAGTAGCAGATCTACCAGTCCTTTCTGTCCCTCCGGAGGAAACAAACGGCCTTTGGGCCATACGTCCAAGTAGCTGACAATCTGTCTCAGTCCGTCGTGCATAAAACGAAGCACGTCGGAAAAGGCCTCGAGCTCCTTGGAAAAGAACGCAGACCTGCGGGAAATAATACAACGCAACAACCAGTTATTAGTCAGAAACCCATAATAACGACGATGGTTCAATGTAAGGTACTGTGGGGTAAATCCGGTCATGGGGTAAGGCCGTTGTTTAACAATACTCCGATCTGGCGTCATTGTTGGCAACAACTTCCTTCATTTGTTGTCGGTTTTGTTGTCCGTTTTCTTGTTTGTTGTCCGTTTTTATAGGGGTGTTGACGAACGACAACAAAACCGACAACACCCATATAAAACGGACAACAAAACGGACAACAAACAACAAAACGGACAACAAAACCGACAACAAACGAACGAGCTGTTGCCAACAATGACGCCAGGTCGGGGTATGTGTTAAACAATCGGCATGGGTGGCCGGGTTTACCCCACCCAATAAAACCGGCCGGGTTCACCCCATTATCTCCTACCTGTGATACAGTGAAACACTATAAAAATGATCCTTGTACTTGTTTGTACTTCAGTTTTGTTGATTCGCCCAAGCAAGAGACAGACCAGTTGAGGTCAACCGAATTACCCCACAGTACCTACCAACCACACATCCAATTACTACTGTGGGGGTAAACCCGGCCATTTACAAACTGTACGTTGCCCTTTCCACATGAGTAACGGGTTCAACCCATCCAGTAAAACGACCGGGTTTACTCCACAGTACTGTATTGTCCCAAATTCCCCCTCGCTACCTTACTCATAAGTACTAACGAACCTAAACATGAGCGTTCCTCTCTGTTCTCCAATCGTTTTGAGCAGTCTGATTAGATGCAGAATACACGTGTCTGTAACGCACACCACCGAGCGGTGTCCATTTCCCGGCGTCTTCTCGTCCAAATCGAACAAATGTGCCACATTCTGTATCCTTATCACCATCAGTTCAGTAGGCCCGATTAGTGTATCGATCAGTTTGCAACAGGCGATAAAGCGATCGCAGTTCGATACTTTGCGATTGCACAAAAAATAGGTCAGATTCTCCGCGGCCAACTCTGCGCAAATGGCGAACACTTGGTTGCGAGGAACCGACAGTTTCTGGCTCAAGGAAGCGTGCTGGAAAGACGAAGCTGTGGATGTGGGAGAAGAAGGCATTTTCAGTGGTGAGCGATTGCAGCTGGTCATTGGAGAGGTTGGCGGAGTGCTCCAGCTCTCCTCTCCCTCTCTGTCCTCTTCGTTGTTGCTGTTGGAGAAAGACTTCATTTCCGTAGAATCGAACTTCAAATCAAATCCACTTTTATCGTTTCTTTCTTTTCTTCACTTTGTTTCGTGCCGTGTACTTCTATGCAATATTTTTTACGTAGACAAAATTTAGGAATACATGAAGATTATAATTGTCTATTTTGGCAGAAAGCATTAGGTTATAGACCATATTCAATGTTTGCAAACCGGAGCTCAGCGGTCGGAAAAAGCAGCAACTCAACTCGTTTGGCTGAAATCAATATCACCAGACACCAACCGTGTTTTGATAAGCATACTACAAAGAACAATAATATCATGCGCAGCAACAGTTGTGATAAGAATAAAATAGTCCGCTGAATCAATCGCGTCTTTAGTACAAAAACATGCAGTATTATAATATGGTACATACTATGTGGTAGGTACCAGTGAGTATGTACACACTCATTGAGACACAACAAAACACACATGTACGTACTTACTTACGTACCTACATCTACATTCAACGCATACGAAGCAAAGACAAAGAGCCATACAAAAGTCGCCCCATTCAAAATGGCATCAAAATTCGTCACCACTTTCAGTGATGTTTGTTTCTCTTCTCTATCACGCTCTGAATGTATGAATCCACGAAAGCTTTGATCTTGGCAGGATCTATCCGCCCTTTCTTCTTTGTAATCTTAAAAAAAACAAAATATAAATACCAGTATTCCGACAAATCACACATGCGCAATATGGTGCCGTATTCCGTTTGACGATGGGGGAGGGGGATGGTGGACGATGGTTATTCACCATATGCAAAAGAAACAAACGAGCAAAAAAGACGACCGCGTCGACCTTCGCGTCGACTACCGATCAAAATTGCACTGAAAATCAAGGTTAATTCAGAGGGGTCGCTTCGCGATCAAGCACTGGCTCTTATAGCATATGGTGAATAGAGATTCTCTTGCTTACAGTAAAGCAAGTGTACTTACATACCTTGGGAACAGTGCGACGCATCACTTCCTTGTACTCGTCTTTGGTGATGCTTTTTTTCGAGTAGAAGGGTCGAAGCGCTTGCTTCACTTCCTCCTCAACTCGCAGTTGAAAGTTGAACTTGGCTAACATCTGTACAGAAAATATCCTTTCTTCGTCCAGTGCACATACTGTGTACTTTAACTGTACATACCGTAAATAGGGTACCATGAGGTAAAGTCGGCCATGGGGTAAATCCGGCCACCTAGGCTCCTTTGAACTTGTCGTTTCAGTAAATGATGAACCAAACGGCTCATATGAAGACGAGAGAGTTCAAGGAATCGATTGATATCCTATTTGTCTCGATCGGCTGCAGGGTTGCCGAGATCACATTGCCTTGAACCTCAGGTGGCCGAAATTCCTTGAGGCGGACTTTACCCCATGGTACCCTATACTTTACTGTTACATACAGTACATGCTGCACCTACCTTCTCTTTTCTGCGCATGTCTATTGCCGTTATTTGCATTTCTGTGGCAGATGCTGGCATGCGGACAAGCAGCTCTACCTTTTCCTTTCGGTTCATTTCTGTGGCCGAAGATGGCATATCGTCGTCTCCCGTGGTTGACGTGGCTTCCATCAGCAGCTTCTTCAGCTTCCTCTCCTTCCGCTGTCGCTTTTGTAAGCTCCTCTCCGATACCTTAGCACCTCCTGCAAGATCACGGCACATTACATTTTGATGCCGAGTACTCATAGCAGTCATTATCACGCACACCGAAAAAAAAATCACATTTTGATGCCGCGTTCCCACATCAACAAGCAAAGACGCAACCAACACCAAGTAATATCGCACAATGTACGACCACGTACAGTCGAGAAGGAAAATTTGCCAGTGTGCCAGGGAATCGAACCCTGGACCTGCCGCGTTCAAGGCGAACGCCTTAACCATTTGACCACACACCCGGATGACCTCAGTCACACAATTTCTCCTTTTGATCATGACAGCACATAGGGTACTGTGGGGTAAACCCGGACACCTAAGCTTTCTGACCTTGCCGCTTCAGCAAAAGAACAGGAGCCAAGAGAGGAAAGCAAGGAAAAAACCCCAAGCCCGAGAAACCCGCCCCCCCCCCCCTACCTTTCTTTCCACTCGTTCCAGCCTCCTCTTCTTCCTCCTCCTCCGCAACCATCAGCGGTTCCGGCGAGCTGAAATATCCCGCCTCCATCATTCCCGGACTCTCTTCTCCTCCTCCACCCCCTTCCCCGCGGCCTCTGATTGGCTGCTCAACTCCTCGCCTCGACTCCTTATTGGGCGAATCTTCATCGAATCCCGCGAATCGCAACCGCTGCCTCTTCGCCTTCGGAGCTCCTTCCTCCTCTCCCCCTCTTTCCCTCCGTTCCTCTTCCTTCATCTGCTTGAATTGATCCATCAACGTCACCAGCTCCGGCGGTATGTCGTCCTGATTGAAATTCGTCGAATTCGGATCGATATCCTTCGCGCTCAGCTGCATTATTCCTCCTCCGCCTCCGCCTCCCTCTCCTCTTTCTCTTTTTCCCGCCAGAGGTCGCTCTCGTCGCTCTGGCGAGGCGGGCGGACTGGAGATCGCAGCCAATAGCGTGCGAGGTGACAAATCGCCGGCCGACGGGGCGGGCGGGATGAAAGGCGCCGACGTCTTAAGGATCGAGGGCGGCGGCTGTCGTTGCAATGGCAGCTGCCGCTGACGCGCCCCCATCTCAGCGTGCTCCTGCATAGTTAAAGGCGGAGGGGGCTGAGGGGCGCCCGGTAACGGCACCAAATGCGCCGGGATTTGCTGCACCTTCTGCTGCTGCTGAAGTTGCATACCACTCTGCTGCACGTGCCTGGATGATAATTCTTGAGTACTTTGCATACGCGGTTGCTGCTGCTGCACCTGTGTTTGCGGTTGACTCGTCGTAGCAGGCCCCGCGGCAGGAGGGAGCACTAAGCGCATACCCGTGGCAGCGGCCGCCGCCAAATTCGGTGGCAACAGGCCCAAACCTTGCATAGCAGCTGCCGGGAGTGAGGGAAAGGGTAGACTGCTTTGCTGCTGCTGATGGCTTCCTCCTTCTCCTCCTGCTCCCGTTTGGGCTTGGGGTGGTGGTGGTAAGACAGGGAACAGTAGGTGCTGCTGAGTCCGCGCCACGCTCACACCTTCTCCCTGCTGTTGAGATTGCTGAATGGCGGACGGCGGCAGGAAAAACGGCCTCGCGGCATTTCCTTGCAACAACTCCTCTTCCTGCATTTTCGACTGCGACTGCTGTAAATTCGGAGGAAACATCAAGCCGCCTCCTTGCATAGCAGACGCCGACGACACCAAGCCTCCTTCCCCGCCTGCTTGCAATTGTGGAGGAGGCAGAAGCAATGGCGGCGGTTGGCCCATAATGCCGCCGGCTGTCTGCTGCTGCTCCCGCCTTTCTTGTCTGCCGCCGCCTTGAAACGAAACAGCGGGCGGCGGTGGCAACAAGCCCAGTGCCCCTGGCAGATTTGGCGACGGCGGCGGCAGAACCAACGGTTGCTGCCTCAAACCTTGTCCTGCTGCTGCTTCCAGCTGCTGTTGCAGTTGGTGCTGTATCTGCGCCAACAACACTTGCTGCGGCGTCATGCCGCCCCCCTGTGCCTGTGCCACGGCCGGCATTCTGAGGCCCAGCAACTGTCGGTTTTGCTCCGCTTCCAAATTTAAAGCTGCGGCCAACGCGGCTCGCTGCTGTTGCTCCTGCTGTTCCGCTCCTAAAGCCGCCGCGAGCGCGTGTTGCTGTTGTTGTTCGTGTTCTCGCTTTAGATCCGCTATCATTCGCTGCGTAGCTTCCACCATGTGCTGCTGTTGCTGATGCTTCGCGAAGGAAACGGCAGCAGCCTGCGCAAACAAAACAGCACAGAACATGCAAGAAATGGAACGCCGGGAATAGAACCCAACCATCATTCCTGGTCATTTGTTAGTAAATAGATTCATCGCTCTACCGACTGAACACAAGATCTGGCCGGTGGTGAACATAAATTCTGCCGGTTATAATACAGTATATTTAGGGTATGGGATAGCTGGGAAACACCTAAACACAATATAGCCGCGTTCAGATTTGAGCACCATCCGTACGTCCGATGTACCCATGGTTTTATAGCAGCACAGCTGCTCGCTTTCCGAGCGAACGTCGGATGCAAGTAGCTATCCCGAGAACGCGGCATTATTCTACTGCCTGCAATTCCAACCAGTCGGTTTAACACATACCCCGAGGAGGCGTCCTTGTTGGCAACACGAAACAGATTTTATTGTCCGTCAACAAATGAACGAGTTGTTGACAACAATGACGGCTCCTCGGGGTATGTGTTAACCTGACATTACAAACAAAGCCCACGACCTACTCTTGGTATTCCATTACCTGCAAATGCAGCACACGTTGCTGTTCCGCCTCCATCGCAGATAGCGACATCTGTTGCGAAGTGGGAGGCGCAAATATGATCGGCGATTGCTGCTGAGCAAAGGAAGAAGATGCAACAGTAGGCGGCGACGGAAACGCACCCATCAAACCATCGCCTTGACTATTACTACTATTCGTCGTGGGAGTTGCTGGTGTTGGTTTCGGAGGGGCTGGCAACAAACACTTGCGTTTGCCCGGCGACGGTTGTTGCTGAGACTCGGCCGCTATTAAAACCGCAGGAGGAACGGTGGTAGGTTGTGATAAGAAACCTCTTGCTGGTGGTTGTTGTTGTTGGAGAGCGAAGGATGCTTGCTTTTCGGCAGATGATGGAGCTTCTTCGTCGTCGTCTTGCGATATTTCCATCATGAATTCGTCGTCCTGCTGTGGCTGAGGAGATGAAGATGGTTGCTTGGACAGCGGCACATCAGTTGTTGGAAGTGGCATGTCGACTGGAAGGAAAACATATGTATGTACATCAGATGAACACTTGGCGGACCTTCAGAACGGCGGGAAACATCAACTTCATGAGTTTACCCAGAGTTCAATTCACGAGGCGTAACTCGAACGCTTTACAAATGCGGATTTCTGTCCGTGCTTCGTGTACTCCAATTCAGCAGAAGTACATGCAAATTACGCAGGACGACTTGAGACCCATAGTGAACTCTCTCTGGCCAGACTATAGAGGCTTAGAGGGTAAGGTTTACCCCATTACCGGCTTTGCCCCACAGTACCCTATACTGCTGGGATACATAGGTACTGTACGTACCTTTATTTGCGTCTTCCTTCTTTGTCCCATCCGTTTCATCTTCCTTTTTCTGCTCCATATCCTCTCCAGATGTACTCGACACCAACGGTGCTCCGACCACTTCTTCTAGCTTTACATCATCCTGCTTGTCTTCACCTTCTATCTTCTCCTCCTTTCCTTCCATTCTTCCTTCCGCTTCCGCCTCGCGTTCTTCCGTACTATCCGGCAGCTGTTGCGCTTTTCCTCCGCTAGGCGTCGCACCAATCGCATCTCTCGCCTCCTGCATCTGTTCCACCTTTTCTCCGTCAGGTGTCGCACCAATCGCAACGGTTTGCTCCTCTTTTCCGTCGTAAGGCGCCGCGCCTATCGCAACATCCGCCTCCGGAAGCTGTTTCGCATTTTCCTCATCAGGCGTCGCACCAATCGCTTCCTTTTTCGCCAGTTTTCGTTGCTCTTTCTTCGCCTGATGCGTCCAATAGGAATCCCGGGTTTCCAGAGAGCCGTCCGTGCAGATCTTGATGTGTTTGCTGGGCGCGTGAAGCATCGTCTGATCCTCAAAAATGGCGCTCAACAAATCGCCAGATTCGCCTCCCGTCGTCTCGCTCGCGCCGTCGCTTTTCCTCCGCTCAAATTCAGCCGTTTTCGACTTGGAAACGCTGAATGAGAAAAGTACGTACGTAGTCATTCACCATTTCACCACAGTAGCAACTTAGGATATATGGTCGCTCGACTTGAAAGAACGCGGAAACTGTTACGCGGAAGATTGTTGCATTCATGCATGGACATGTCGCGCTATATTGTACGAAAAAGCCTTCCGCAATCTTGACATCATACTCCGCATTCTCATAGTGGACCAACAATACTATATTACTAACAGAGAATACCGTACGTCAAAGAGCTTACAAAGTTTTCTTGGGCAAAGCTCTCAACGGCTGATCAAAGCGTCTTGCGTTGCGCGACAATAACGCACCGTCCTCCCTAAAAGAGAAATCAACAACACACTTCCTCACTAATCGCCATATCTAAGTATCATCCTGTACCAAGAATCAATAACACAACATAAAAGACTACGTTACCACTCACTCTTCTTCGTCCTCTAGCTCGTCACAAACCAGCAGCTCGTTCTTGTCGCCGAAAACGTACAGAGGTGTGAAGCCTCCTACACCTCCACCTCCACTTGTGCTCGCTGCTGCTCCGCTGGTAGTGCCAGGCTTGGAAGAAGCTTTGACGGTGGGCAGGAACCTGCCGGGCTGCGGAGGACACAATCCTAGGCTGCTGGCTAGCCGCTCCTTGACTGTACTTGATTTCGACGTCTAAAGAACGTTGGAAATATTGTACCAAGGAGCTACTATATTGTACTCCTTGATTGTACGAAAGAAGATACGTCAACGTAGACATTTTTCGAGCAAAATGGCAAATAATGCCCAAGTAAATAGGGGGTTGCGCAATTTCGACAATCTCCGGTAATTTAGTCCTCTAAGATGGGTATAACCATCGAACGAAATCACGCGTATGGAGACGCTAAAGGGAAGGAGTCAGCCAGTGAAGATGATGTTTCACCACTTAACCCCCTTCATAATCCCAGGCGTCCGCCTGTCCGTAGCCACCCGGCAAACCCCGTCCGTAGACGGGGCAAATCCCGTCCGTAGACGGGGTGGAAAAACAAACCGCGTCTACGGACGGGGTTTGCCCCGTCTACGGACGGGGTTTGCCGGGTGGCTACGGACAGGCGGACGCCAGGGAATATGAAGAGGGTTAACTCACCCCAGCCGCCGACTGCGCAGCTGCCTTTCTGCGCGCCGTTTTCCTCCTTCCCGGCTTGCGTCGTCTCCTCCGCCTCCTCTTGTACTTCCTCCTCCTTCCTCCCGTCTTCCTCCTCTTCCTTCGCTTCGTCGTCCTGCGTCTCCTGCGTGTGGTGGTCGTTCGTCTCTTTCTCACAGCTGGCGCTCTCCTCCTTTCAGGAGTGGCAGAAGGGGTTGCCTCTTCCTTTTCCTCTTCTTCTTCTTCCTCCTCCTCTTCTTGTTCTTCGGCCGCTTCTTCTGTCTCCTCCTGTTCAAGTAGAATCAATTGCTGTGCAAGTATCTATACTTGCAGTGGTACAGCAAAACCGGTCAGCATGGACCGCTCAGCATAAACGTAAGTACATGTATGCACGTTTATACCGTACATACAGTATGGGCAACAGGCAGAGTAGATATTATAGTAGTCGACATCAAACCGGCTAATTTACTCGTACCGAGCTCGTGTCGGTTTTGCGTGTAGGCCTATGCTTCAACACGCTAGACCGACTACGAGCTACACTAGTAGGTAGGTATGAAGAATAATTTGGCCTGTCTGATATCGCATACATTCGTTGGCTCGTTTTGAAGCTTCAGCGTCACATATATACTGGGTATTCATTCTGCAGTACGATGTACATACCCCGGTTGGCTCCTCCTCCTCTTCCTCATCTTCTTCTCCATCCTCCTCGCTGGAGCTGGCGTTATTTTCATCCAATAATCGCGCGATCCTATGGCGAATCCTTTCCGCCTGCTCCGTGCGAGGAATCAGCCGTCTCACTCTCCGCTCGTCCTCACCTTCAACATATCGTACACACACCACACGTACACCCTCATCACGAGTTGCTGTATTCGCCTTTCTCGATAACGTTGTGTGTG
This sequence comes from Epsilonema sp. ZAB3_2, assembly GCA_030247985.1. Taxonomy (NCBI): domain Eukaryota; kingdom Metazoa; phylum Nematoda; class Chromadorea; order Desmodorida; family Epsilonematidae; genus Epsilonema; species Epsilonema sp. ZAB3_2. The sequence continues at coordinate 16,873 of JASAMW010003753.1, forward strand.
ACTTCAATGTGCACCTAGCTAACGTGCAGTTTTTATCTCACTACCAAAACTCGCCAGTTAGTAAATTTTTATGCATACTCCTACGCGCTCTAGGAATACGCGGCAGAAAGCAAAAACTGCCACGTACTCGCTCTAGGAGTACGAATAAAAATTTACAAAGTGGCGTTTATGGTAGTTGATAAATACTGCATGGTTCAGCTAAGTACACGTTGAGATGACGAACGCTCTTATCACGAGTTGCTGTAAAGTGTACTCGCATAAGGAAGGATCAGAAGAAGCATGCAAATACTGTAAAGCTTAGTGTATAACCCCGTGGGGATATTCCTGGTACTCACCCTCTTCTGCCGCAGCTTCTGCAGGTGCATTCGGTTGGCAATCTGGACAGAACCATTCCCCAGCTGGCACCGCATCCAATGGTGGATCCAAACACTCCAGATGATATCTACATTATGTGCACACATGTTGGCTGCAATCATAACGCAACCAGCATAAGCACCAACACATTACAGAATAAACGGAAACGGTAAACAAATATTTAGGGCACCGTGGGGTAAACCCGGCCACCTAAGCTCCTGGTTACCCCGTATACCCTATGGACCAGTTGCGCAAAGAACTATGGGTGGTCGCAAGCTGAGCCCTGCCTCTGTGTTTCACTTTTTTCAGTGCATATTTCCCCTTCTTCCTTTCCACCCGATCAAAAATGCACTGAAAAAAGTTTGTACAGAGGGTCTGCTCGCGAGTCGCGACCACCCATTATGCCGCGTTCACCAGACGTCCGTAACGTCCGTAAATCCGTCCGTCCGTCCGTCAATCCGTAACGTCCGTAAAAGTCCGACGAATCTAGGAGTACACAGACCCGCAAACGACCCACGTACCCCACTCCTTGACATGTCGAAAGTTTACGGACGTTACGAATTGACGGACGGACGGACGGATTTATTGACGTCTGGTGAACGCGGTATTAGTCTTAGCACAACTGGTCGATAAATACATACCCGGCGTCGCATCCATCGCAGAGCAGCATGCGATCTTCTCGATCTCGGCTGTCGCACACTTCGCATCGAGTTTCCTCCTCCTCCTCTTCGTCTTCATCCTCGTCAGATGAACCCGGCTCCCTTCTTTCCACGGGAATCTGCACCAAAAATACAGAGAGGAATCAAAATACAGAGAGGAAAAGGAGAAAGTGTCACTGAAGTCATCCAGGTGTGTAGTCAAATGGTTAACCCCCTTCGTAATCCCAGGCGTCCGCCTGTCCATAGCCACCCGGCGGAAACCCCGTCCGTAGACGGGGTTTGTTTTTCAAGGAAAAATTGTCAAAACGTCAAGAAACAAGGCAAAACGGTAGGCCCACTAAGTCAAAGCGCTCGAAAATCTTCTGCTCTGCTCCACCAACGGCTGTTTCCTCTTTGTCGGCATCCAAATCCCTTGACCCCGATTTTGACCATCCTAGAGCTTCCTCCTCAGCACAGTATTGAAAATGAAGATAGGCGAAATTTATCATTTATTTGCAGCGGTTAGCTTTCTTCGAGACATACAGGCTACCCTGCATTTTGCCTCAAATCACTGCTAGCCTTCCACGGAAGCCGACTTTTCTGCTGCGAATTACTTTTTCCCTTAAAAAACAAACCCCGTCTATGGGGACGGGGTTTGCCCCGTCCGCCGGGTGGCTACGGACAGGCGGACGCCTGGGATTACAAAGGGGGTTAAGGCGCTCGCCTGGAACGCAAGAGGTCCTGGGGTTCGATTCCCTGGCGGCATATTTCACTCTCGATTTGATCAAAACTGGAATCACATATGGACGCCTACGTTACGGACGTTGAGTCAATAGGCATCAGCTTGGTCGTAAAGTATGTGTATGGACCAGTTGCGTTGTCGCGATTGGGTTGGTCGACAGCAACATTTAGTGTAAGTTTGGATCGGTGCCTGCGGGGTCGTCGACGTCGTTTGTGATCTTTTTTCTTCTTTTCACTCGCTCATTTTCCGCCCCCAAATGACTGAACAACGTTGACATTTTGTCGACACCTACCTGTCTAAAATTACACTATCGACCAACCCCATCATCGCGACAACGCAACTGGTCCATAGTCCATACTACGTGCATACCCGAAGCACAATAGGTCCATCCAGCGAGTTCTTGATGAGAATCAGATTGAATACCGCGCGATCAACAGGGCACGTATTCACAACCTATTGAATGGAAAACGACAAATCAATGCAGCGCAAAATAGCAACGAAAGAAGGCATTCGTAATGCCAGACAAGCTAGCAGAAATATGCATATATCCATCCATCCATTTGCAATGCAAAAAACCGATTTCACAACAAATTCACATATTATTCTGCGTATCTGCCTGCAACGTCTAAACTGGCCTATTTAATTATTCACCTGAACACCACAGTGTCAATTGAGAGAATGCGAAAATTTTCAGGCACAAAAGATTTTTTTATGATGCCGCGTTCACCAGACGTCCGCAAATCCGTCCGTCAACGGTTGACGTAGGGTTGGGTTGACGGACGGACACGTTACGGGTTGACGAACGGATTTACGGACATCTGGTGAACGCGGCATGAAAGAGAATGGTTCTTCACTCGCTTGAAAAATCTCCGCAGTCTCTCAGTACGGAAACCTGTTCGCTTGCTTACCCGTGACCACTCCTGAATGCAGACCAGGCAAAAACTGTGATCACACGATTCAGGCACGCCGATTTCCTGGCCCGAAAAGCTGTTGAGACAGATGGGGCAGAGGCCCGGCTTTGCTGATGCAGCACTCATGGCTGCGTCAACCGAGAAACTTGATGATGCTCTTGAGAAAGTTGAATCGCTTCTGGTTCTGACCGGCGAGAGGAAAAGCTCCTCAGCTGTAAGGCTGCCAGGTTCGATCTTGAACGAACGCAATCTGGCAACCTTCCAAGTGCGCACAATCTGAAATAAAAGTGCGCATAGCGACAAACAGAAGGTACAGAAAACGCACTATATGATATAAATGAGGAAGTTTGGTTTACGTGCAAGAATTCAAAGAATAAAAGGAATTCTGAAAGCGGATAAAATATTACGATTACACTACAAGTACTAGCTACTAGTAGCCAGATATGACTGGCATCTTGCTATGCTACGTGCACCACGCTAAAAGATTAGCAAAGAGTGCAATAAGGGTGCAAGGAAAGCACAGCAGAGGAAACTTTAAAAATTTCAAGCATTACGCACTCTAGTGCAAAGTTTACAAAGCGCTAAAGCAAACCAAGCCACTTCACACTACACCCTCTCCCCCAAGAAAAATAGGCCGTGTCATTCCAATTCAAGCATAGAAAGAAAGAAAAGTATACGGTAAACTGAAGGGGACACTTCGTACCCCAAAATAAACCGCCACCAAGGCAAAGGCAAGGCTCGTATTGATTTGCCACTGTTTCAAAATATGACTTTATTATTCTCGCAAGACGCTATAGTATGTTACAGACAATTGAAACAACAACAATCTGTTGTTGACATGACGACATCACTGATTGAGGCTAATGCCACATTATTTCATCACCGTACTACTGTATCATACAACGGATTACTATAAGCTAAAAGATGATTCATTTGCTTCAATTATCAAATTGAAAAAAAAAACAAAAAGAATTGCGAAATCTTTAGCCAATCAACTACTATCATAATTCACATCAATCAACACCTCTTACGCTTTCACCAAACCTCTCAACCCCATGTGCACGTCAACACTGTATAGGTACAGTGGTGTGGTGTGTACGTACGTATGTACACCTGGTAGGCAGATGCTGTGTTTTCATCTCTGTAGACCTGGGCCACCCTGACCAAACGGGTAGCGAGAAGTAGTGGGAGTTCCGTACATGGTCGTCTAACCAAGTAATCAATAAATCAATAATTTAGCTTTGTTTGCTACAATTTGATTTGTCAATTTGTCCAATAATGTGTGTGATTCCCTAATCGGTCAGTTCACTGAAAAGAATGCGAAGATTTTCGAAAATAAGGCACTCATGGCACTCACTCACTCACTCATCGTTACGTCGACGTAATTTTGTGCTAATTTGCGCAAACAAGCCCGGCACGACTTTCGAAAATTTTCGCATTCTCTCAGTGGATGGACCACATATACATTTTTAAAGCACCAACCAACTCCGATGGCGAACAGATGCGCAACCGATGTCAACTTATTTGCACAACTCCATGTGGGTTTTTCGTAACTGTGGTTGTCATACTGCGAAATTTGGCGTGTTCAGCGGCTAATGGCAGTTAGTAACAAAAGTAGAAAAATGGATGGTCGAAACCGCCCTCAAAAACTTGCTTGTACAAGCTGCCATTAACCAATGAATACGCAGTTTTGAGCACAGAATTGCTTGCTTGTCTCTACCTAAGAAATTATAATTCTGGAACCATGCATTATTTTGATCTCGAGAACTACGCGACGTAGAGCAAAATGGGCAAACTTTCACGGATAACTTTAGCTCGCCTCTCCAATAGAAAATCCGTTTCTCCTTTTGCTAGTCCGCTTTTCAGTGTCGGAGATCTCGCCGATTTCCTTCAGTACTAAAATCGCCAAATTGGGCGTGGACCATTGGGCAATTCTAAACCCCGCAAACACCCGAAAAATCAAAAAGTGGTAGAAATATGCATACGTGATGAAAACAATAAAAATGGGCATCGGGCGTAATAGGTCGTGGGGTGTCGTGGTTTGCGTGGTTTAGCGTCTGCCAAATGGTGACACGATTTCAATGCTGAAGGAAATCGGCGAGATCTCGACACTGAGAGCAGATAGAATCAAACGGTTTTTTTTATTGGAGAGGCGAGCTAAAGTTATCCGTGGAAGTTTTGACCGCTTTGCTCTACGTCGCGTAGTTCTCAAGATAAATAATGCATGGGTCCCAGAATTATAATTTGTACTTTACCTTCGGTTGTTGTTGTTGCTGTATGGCGCTCTTGTGCACTGGAAATCCAGATGTTATGCCGCCCACCTAAAACAAAGCACAACGCACATACTAAAACAGACATCGGCACGGTATCAAGGGTGGGGGTCTGTAGTTGGGGTTATGTCGGGTCTAAAATCTGGGGTCAGCCACATACCCCCAGGAAAATTTTTTTTTGCAACATACCCCCAGAAAAAAATCGCTACATACCCCCAGATTTCCAACATACCCCCAGATTGTCAACATACCCCCAAAGTTCAAAGTGCTGCAAATTTTTGCACCCATCAAAGAAGTGGGTGCAGAGTGGGGGTATCCGTCAGATGCCCCAAAGCAAATTTACTTGCATGCTACCAATGAACCAAGTACTGAATTTGATCACCTCAACTACAGGGTGTTTTATTTCTCCTGGTGGATTTTGATTGCCAATTTTGCCAGGTTACCCTGCACCGATTTCGCTCAAATTTTGCTCACATATTCCCGAGCGTTTACCATTTACTTGGTAAAAATTTCGAGTTAGAATGCTGTACTGGTAGTGAGAAACACAGCGCAGACCACGAAACCCCAATTTTCACGATAATTTTTGACTGCTGCTACAATTCTTCCTTCAAAATTTCGGAAAACATGACAAGTGGCACTTCTGCAATTTTTCCAAATGCTAAACGGCTTTGGATTGTCCTTTTAGACCTTTTTTCTTCTCTGCACCCCCAGAAAGATTTCGGGAGTCATCAAATCTAATGGTAAGGGCTCATCAGCTGATGATGCAGCACTGATCAGGCATGAGCAGCACTGATGAGAAATAAGACAATCTCCAATCAATGCCCCAATACTGTCAATGGTTTTCGGCTGTTTAGGGCTTAGGTTCCATCTTACTGAAGCTATTTTGCTCTTAGGAAACAGCCGTTGTGCTCCAAAAAGAGTCTTTCAATCATTTAGCAGGAAAAAGAGGGTAGAAAAAGCTCGAAATTGCAATTTTGAAAGGAAGGGGATAATTCTCACTACCAGTGCAGCATTTTAACTCGAAATTTTTGTCAAACGCTCGAGAAAAAACGCTAAGTCAACGCTAAAACGCTAAGTCGAGAAAAGTCTTTATGGTAAACGCTCGAGAAAATGTGGGAAAAATTTGAGCGAAATCGGTGCAGGGTAACCTGGTGAAATTGGCGATCAAAATCCACCAGGAGAAAAAAAAACACCCTGTATAACAATGATGAAGAATACAGAATGAACAGAGAAGTGATAAGTCAGAAACTACTGCCACCATCTAATGTGTTTTACTAGCAGTGGCTGTAATATATCATGTGCAGGATAGATAAAGTAGACACAGTAGTATGTAGTAACAGTAAGCAGTTGCTTCATCATTGATTTTCCACTTGACAAACAAGCAGCTTATAAAAAGGCAACCATTCTAGGTGTGAGTGGAGTAGTCTGAAGGGCTGATATTAATGATTAGCAGCCGTTTGTCCTGAGGGCCAAACAGGAGTGAAGCCCTTACAATTAGCAGTAGTAGAGGCTGGTGTGCTGTCTTTTGGAAGTAGAGATGCTGTCTGAGCGGCAGATATTAATGATTACCAGCCGTTTGTCCTGAGGGCCAAACAGGAGTGAAGCCCTTACAAGTAGCAGTATGTAAGGGCTGATAAATGGTAGTAGAAGAAAGAGGATGCGTGCGGTATGGAATGGAGAGTTGAATGAAGTTGTATTTTCGGATGGGGAAATTTTCGGACACATGTCTGACCTCAATGTGCATGCACGCACAGCGACATTTACTGTATTACGTATGAATGTACTGTAGACTACGTATGTATGAAAGACGGTAAAATTCGGACGTTAAAATTTTCGGACAGAATTTTTTATCCGAAAATTTCCATCGTCCAAAAATTTCATCATTTACAGTAATAGATCGGGCCCGTGGGTCAAGTAGGGTTTCAGCATGCAGCAGTGAAAAACCTTTGGGTCCCCCAGGCAGATGCGGATGGGTAAAGCAGGTTTGTAAGCAGAGAAAAACGGTGGGCAAAATCGGAAGTACAGTATCAGGGGACACAGCACCATATTGGTCACATATTCACAGTTTCGTTGACATGAATACTTCACGCTAGCAATCTAAACATGAGCCTGTGAACTGCTCTGCAACTGAAGGTTTTGTTGCTTTTGTGCGCGTTTTTTCAGTTTCGTTGACTCTAAGATTTTTAGCAATACGTACTGCACATGGAAATATACTGTACATACAAAAAATTCGTACGGTAAAATTTTCAGACAGAATTTTTTGTTCGAATTTTCCGAAAATTTCCCCCGTCCGAAAATTTCCCCGTTTACAGTAATAGATCGGGCCCGTGGGTCCAGAAAAGAAATGAATCTATTGTACAGCTATCAGTACTGTATCTGCTGCAGAACTTCTTTTCAAAATTACCTGCTTTTTCTCTCCTGCCATTTGAGTTGAGATGTTCTTCTTCCACAGCATTCCAGGCATTGTTTTATTGAATCGCTCTTGAACACGCACTCCTTCCAAAAGAGAGTTCTCCTTTTGAATTGCTGTTGAAGATACGATCCTTTCAGAAGAAAATCATTCCCTTTCTCACTGACTATGCACAATTTTTCCCCTGTGATTCTTCAACGCAATAGCGCCGCTGCTCAGCAACAGAGTAAAAGCAGAAAATAACTAGTCTGTGACGTGTCTCAATTTTCGCCGCATTTTTATTTTTCGTATGCAAATTCCACTCTTTAACACACTGTTCTTTTCATGTAAATTATTTTTGGCTCAAATGTCGACAGTTCCTAGGCCAATTACTCCCCCAAACCACATCTTTTACCTTTTTGCCTTATATGCAAATTATTCCCTCTCAGCTCAACTACTTATCCTGTGTTTTCGTCATTTGCCCAGTTCGTCGCGATGGTGTAGGCGATAGAGCGTTCGTCTTCCAATCCTACGGGATTACCCGGGGGTGAGGTTCGAACCTGGGTGCGGACAAATTTTTCCCAAAATGTCAACGAAACAAAAATCTTCTAAATGTCAACGAAACAAAAATCTTCTAAATGTCAACGAAACTTTAGGTTCTCTAAAACGTCAACGAAACTTCATCATGGGATGTATCGCCGCCACATACGTAGGATCGCCAAATTGAAAATTTGAAATTTGTCCTATACCTACACAGTACGTAACCCTATCCTACAGCATAGTACGTAGGGTCCCTATACCCGTATGATTAAGGCAACCTAACGTGGTAGCCCTTACGGCGAGGCCGTAAGGGCAAAAATGTCTTTCTTCATTTTATTGCCATATTTATTTTTTCTACTCAAAAAAAACTGGGGGTATGTGTGGCTGTGGGGGTATGAAAAATTGCTCTAAAACAACTGGGGGTATGCGTGGGGGTATACAAAATAGGTCCAAAAACCTGGGGGTATGCGTGGGGGTATGCAGAATTGCTCAAAAATAAAGTGGGGGTATGCGTGGGGGTGTGTTGATTTTATTTTTTGGGGGTGTGTTTGGGGTATTGTTGGAATTCTCAAAATCTGGGGGTCTGCGTGGGGTTATGTGAGGGGGTGGGTGGGGGTATGCTGAACATACCCCCAGCTGACCCCAGGCCGACGTCTGCGTAAAATATAATAGGGTAGTTTCGGGTCACTCAGGACTAGCGCTCGACCTAAGCATGGCGCATCCAAGGCTGTCCATGCCTGTGCGTGCGTCGAGCCATGGACATGCCGAGCGTACGCCCAGCGAAATTTCTCCCATATATGACGTGCCACGTAACGTATGTATGGCGGGTCCCGAAAGGGGGGGGGGGGGGAGAGCAATAGCTGACCGAACGGGAATCGAACCCGCTTCCCTCGGACAGAGCTGTGGACTTAGGCACACCACCAGGTTCCGGTCCGGGGACATTTGGCTAAACTCGCCATACCTAGAACTAGTTTACGTACACAACTGGCCTCGGACGCTATTGCCATACGTACGCATAGGGTACTGTGGGTGTGGGGTAAACCCGGACACCTAGCATATTTCAGCAACCATAAGACCCATTGAGACAAGTATTCTGCCAATCGATTCCTTGAATTCTCCTCTTTCAAAAGAGCTGCCACGTTCATCATTTGCTGAAGCGGCAAGTTCAGAAAAGCTTAGGTGTCCGGGTTTACCCCACGGTACCCTACGTGACACATATGTGAATGAGCCATGAAATAATCACCTGTTTCTGCGGTTGTACAATGGGTATGCCGCCGGGGGCCAGCGAGTGATGCGGATGATGGTGCTGTGGGGTAAGTCGAGGGGGTGGCGGAGGGGGAGGGAGCCCCACGGCTGCCAGAGCTGCGGCAGCAGCCACGCCCGCGGGGGCGCGACCGCCGGGGGGGGCGGCAGGGGGGGCAACGGCCGGTTTGGGTAGTTTGGACGGGGGTGGAGCCAGGTGGTAGGACGGGTGGCTGCCGCCGGGACCACCCGGGGTGCCGGTGTCTTGCTGGTAAGGGGATTCTGCACAAATGAATGACGAACTTTAAATGAAATTGGCACGGCAAGAAGTAGTCATGCACAATTGGGAAGATGTTGCGTAGGGTACTATGGGGTAAACGCGGCCATGGGAAAATCCGGCCACCTCAGTTTCAAGGCTGCATATCTCAGCAACCAATGGACAGATTGAGACAAATATTTATCAATCGATTCCTTGAACTATTTGGTTTATCATTTGCTGAAACGGCACGTTCACAGGAGCGTGTGGGCAGGTTTACCCCATGGCCGGTTTACCCCCACGGTACCCAAAAACAGCACCAAATTACATGAAAATATC
>JASAMW010003754.1:0-11982 GCA_030247985.1 Epsilonema sp. ZAB3_2
CTTATAGGCATCTTGCCCGTAAAATGCAGACAAATTTGTTGTCGCCAATTTCACTCTACTAAATTGTCTACAATTTTTTACATCGTGGCGACAAGACGAAATATTGTCGCCAATTTCACTTGACAATTTTGGCTTATTTGGAAAGAAATTAGAAGGAGAAAACAGTTCTTGTATCTTCTAAATTGTTTTTGAGGATAATATCGCATCTTCTAACAAAATTTTGGGCTAAAATATGTTATTATCTCCAAAGTTTTTTGTTGGCGAAATCTTTTCTCCTTTTTTTGTATACAAATTTTTTTTGTTTTCTACCCTACTGTTTTAAGACATATGAGCACAAGAGAAGCAGTTTGAAAAATTGGGCAGCCAGTGCGTGAGTCGAACACGCAAGGCAGAACGGGATTACGCCCCTATTAGCGCACACCACTATCTCTGACTGCACAGCTCAATTTCTCAAACTCCCACTCTTGTACTTTGGTCACCGGACTCGCACACGCTCTTTTGTTGGCACGCACAGACGTGCGGCACTGTTGTTACTGTTTGCACGTTTCACAAATATCGTTTTGCAATGCTCTTTTCTGCCAATATGACGCTTGCGTCACCACAGGCTACAAATTTTCATTTTTTCTGTAGAAAATAATTTATTGTCTTCAAAGTTAAAGACAAATATGTCTATGTAAACATTTAACTGGTGAGCTTGGTGTTTGAGTGGCTATGGGTACCATTATGACCAGCTTACATACGAGTAGGTAGGTTCAGGTACTGTACAGTACATATGGGGTACGCATGGGGGGTTATGCATTGGGCATTTTTTATGTTTTGCCAATATGGGCGATGCATTGGGGGGGTTATGCACCGGTAAATACGGTACCTCTACTGTTACTGTCGCTGTATATGTAGTCCAGGCCCGGGAAACTTCATGCTCATATTTGCACCACCTAGTTACTAATTATTTATATTGCAAATTTATGAATTTCACGCATACCGTATTTACCTGTACATAGGGGGGAATATGCATTGGACATTTTTTATGTTTTTAAGAGGTGCGCAGAGGCATATTTTTTAGGCCAAAAGCACGTTTAGGGCATAATTGTGGTCAATCCAGGGTTATTCTGGTACAATATTACAAACCGAAGCAGGCTATAGGCATCTTAGCTTGGTGTGGGAGTGCCTATAGGTTATGACCAGCAGCTTATGTAGGTGGGTTCAGGTGCTGTACAGTACATATGGGGCTATGCATAGGGGGCTATGCATAGGGCATTTTTTGTTTTGCCAATATTGGGCTATGCATGGGGGCTATGCACAGGTAAATACAGTATAATCGAGAAGGAAAATTTGCCGAATGTGCCAGGGAATCGAACCCTGGACCTCTCGAGTTCCAGCCGAGCGCCTTAACCATTTGACTACACACTCGGATGACCTCAGTCACACAATTTCCCCTTTTGATCATGACAGCTAGCCGGTTTTCCTAGGAGAGGGCGCCTATTTGGCACCTCTCAATCAACTAGGGCCGACTAGAGTGACACAGTCGAGAAGGAAAATTTGCCGAATGTGCCAGGGAATCGAACCCTGGACCTCTCGAGTTCCAGCCGAGCGCCTTAACCATTTGACTACACACTCGGATGACCTCAGTCACACAATTTCCCCTTTTGATCATGACAGCTAGCCGGTTCTGGAGTGTCATTGTTTCGTATTGTGCTGTGCAGATTCTGTGACGACATTAATGTCGGAACCAAATGGACTACACCATCTGACCAGCTGGTTGTCATATTCAAATCGCGAAGAACCGGATCGCAATCACATCCAAAAAAGCTTCGTTTCGACCACCGAAGAAACGAAATGAAGCGAAAAGATACAACAAGCGACTATGGATTCAAATTGGAATTTAGATCAAAGAAAAGTGAGTGAGTACATTGGTGTAATACTGTAATGTATAATGTAATCACGATCACGCCAACGCTAAGACACCCGTCGACTGCAGAATGAGCACAGGTTCATCTACAGGATGTACATTATGTACATACTATTACAGGTATGTTTATACGTAAGGACTCCGATAACCTCATCATCCCGTGGTCACTTTTTTAATGCGTGGATAGAACGATGTCGAGTCCTTGTTTGTACATAGTATGTGCCTTGTGGTAGCGCTCAATGCGAATCAATACCCTTCAGTACATTTTCACTTCAGTCCCTGGTTTCGCTTCCACATCCACCACTACATCCACTACAACTTCGGCAACTGATAAAGATAAGCCAACCAACATTGAAACGACAACAACAACAACAACGACAGCCATTGCAACCACAACTACAGTGTCGTACTACTGCTGGTGTGTTCTGTTGCTTTCCCTGTTGCATACCTGCAGCGTCATTGCATCATGGATTGGAACTGGAACCTTCTAAACTAAGCAGTAGCCTGTGATCTAGCATCGTAGCATGGTATTGAATGACTGCCTTGCTAGCAGTTTGATTGTGTTATGGGAATGGAATACCAAACAAGTTCGTGCACATACAGTATGCAGGTTCAAATTCATGTGAAAGAGATCATTTTTCTAGTCCACTGTAAATATGATGGTGTAGTGTTGTACTGCGTGTGGGTTGGGTTCTTGTTTTTGCGTACGAATGTGAATGCCTATTGGTTTTTTCTAAGAATTCGAAAAAGCATGTCCTTTGCAGTAAAGTACGTATTTTGTAAAGTAACTGAGAAGTCAGAGAAACTCTCTTGTGCCCGATAGATGAGGCACTGCTGTCCCCTCAGCTCGGGGGAGAAAGTCTTTCTCTCCTTTCTGGCCAACGTGTTGATTCTCACCTCCTCATATTCGAATAAAAGTACCCTATATGCTTAGATCATACATACACAATATTCTTTTCAGCATGTACATAGTTTACCACCTCATTATTCTTGTAAGGCAACAATGTTGGATCTGCTGCTTTTAGCTTTCCCAGCCAAGCACAATGCGCAGTTGCAGCAAGGTCGCAAGAATCCCTGTACACGTTCGTCGACCGAATGTCATAATGGCGGATATCCAAATCCAGCCGATTGTTCCAAATGCATCTGTCCGGCGCCGTGGGGAGTCGACTCAGACTGCAAAGAGAGATATGTGGATCCAAACCGTAATAAACCGCTAATGTTTATTTTTAAATATTAACGTTAATGGAATACCACATACAATACACATAATGTAATGCCGCGTTTATAACCCTCGAATATAACCCCCCTCGATATAGCCCCCCTGATCAGCCAATAAAGCTCATTTGCCCTCGACATGTATGGTGGCCTTATTCTGCATAACGAAGAACCGTAATAAACTAATAAAAATGTTTATTTTTTAAAATTTTAACTAGGTACTTCGTACACTGCAGCATATTACTGGAACTGGATACAATACAATAACACATATGTACAGTGCATACGTACACATGTGTGGTGGCCTCAGATCAATATACAGTAATATTCTTTTAGGGAATTGTGGGGATGATATAATTACAGCTGAATATGAAATACCAATCTGTCGAGTCTCTCTCCAGACGGTTTAGTGTTGTACAAACAGGACGTCACATGTGTTTGGATAATAAAAGTGAAACAGTGATAAATGCTGCACCGTTAGCCACGTGCAGGCTGAGAACAACACACGCTGATATCGAGAAAGGCTAATACATCATTATGACCATAATTTTTCTTGAGTTGTCTGCAATTTAGGCACCTTATGGGTGTGCTATTGAATATAGATTCAAGAGTATCAATATGCTGAGAAGACGGCGACCACATGTGCGATTGCGTGGGTGGAAATACGAGACTCTGAATTCGAAAACACAGGCAATAGGTGAGGTACCACCTACCCATCTACCTGTACTGTACTGTCGCTGTACGTATGTAATTCAGGTCGGGCAAACTTTCTGTTCAAAGTGCACTTTTCAGTATTTATTTATTATTCATTCATTCATTATATTGAATTTAGGAATTTTACGCAACAACTTATGAGTCGCTTTAACTTGTGGGGCTGGGGTTTCATTGGATTGTTTTATATTGTGCTTGTGCTGTGCAGATTCTGTACCGAAACAAAAATGCCGGAACCAAATGGACTACACCATCTGATCAGCTGGTTGTCATACTAAGAATGATAAAAATGTCCATCGGACGACAAGCAAACCCGAAAAAGCTCCGTTTCAAACACGAACGAAACGAAAGGAATCGAAAAGGAAAACCAAGCAAGCTTGGATTCGAATTGGAATTGAGATCGAAGAAAAGTGAGTGGGCGCACTTGTGCGGAGGACAGGGTTTGTGCAAGCGCGTAGTAGAGAATACCGTATTTACCTGTGCATAACCCCCCTATGCACAGCCTCATTTTGGCAAAACATAAGAAATGCCCTATGCATAGCTCCCTAGCCCTATGCATAGCCCCCTGTTTTTACCTCAATTATGCCCAACACGCGCTTTATGACCTAAAAAATATACCCCTGTGCACCTCTCAAAATCAAAAAAATATCCCATGCAAACCCCATATAGGACCTCTCAATATTTTTGCATACCATACGACAAAATTTTTGTTTTGTCAATGGGGTGTTATATATTGGAATATACTTAGGGGACATATGTCGTAGCGGGTATTAGGATTTAGCGGGATGCGGCATCCCGCTAGCGGGATCTGGAATTCCACTTCTACGTATTAGCTAGCGGGTATTGGCATGTCTGTGAGAATCCAGAAGCCGCTAGCTGATGTGTATGTGTATGTGAATTTCTGTGCTGTACTCCCGGTTTCGTCCATATTTAGTTGAAAGTGCCGTGAAATGATGCGTTGTGCGCGTTTCGAATATATGCTTTTTGTGTTTCAAAAATATGCTGCCTTTTAATGTGCTTCTGCGTGCTGTTGTTGAAATGTGCTATTGTATTGCATATGTTGTCGATGTGCAAGGTTCTTCGAATTTGCGTGCGTGTATCGAAAAAAATACTGCTGAATGTGCTTCTGTTCTGTTATTGAAATGTGCTGTTGTACTGTTATTATGTTTGTCGAACTGTGAAGTTTCAAAAAGTGCTGTTGAATCACACATTCGTAATCAAACAGTGGATGTACGTACGTGTACGTAACATTACAGTACATCTATGCTTATGTACGTGTACGTAACATTATAGTAAGGGCATTATTCCACCTAAGCTTATTTATGGAGTAGCGAAGCTGCAACGGGCCACTGGTACATGGGAAATGCTGGTGATGTTCTTTTGGCACATTTTGGCTTGCGTGCCTCGTGTATTACCCCCTCGTGTACCGTATAACCCCTCAAATCGGTGATAACGTTTTTATCCCTCGGGGATTATACACAGTACTATACAGTTACCATTTTTCCCTTCCATTCCATACCATACCCATCAGCGTCTTCCATTTCTTTTCGTGCGACTGCTTTTGTCTGGTCGTGAGACGTTCTGGCTTCGCGTTGATGTGATGATGTGGCGCATAAAGTGGTCGAGTTTGGTCATCTTCTCGCTCTGCCTCTGTATCTGTGTGCAACCTATGATCTGGTCGGGACGAACCAGCGATAGAAACAACCTCAAGAGATTGATAGAAGAAGCCAGCTATGAGAACAATGGGCACGTAGATGAAGCAAAGCTGGTGAAGAGCCTCACCTCACCTACCATGACTGAAGGAGACTGTTGGTCGCCGGGTGGTCTGCTTCCTCCAACTCGGACAAAGGAGGATGTAGAGAAGACGGTCGAAAATCTGAACGCAGCTATGGAGATGTACGCGAGAATAGCAAAGGTATGGGCATAGATAAGTACATACTACACCTATTATATACATACGTACAGTATATTGGTGGGTTATATACAGTACAACACTTACATTTGTAGGTAGGTTTGCTTGTACTGTAATCCATGACCGGAAGCTACTTGCTACATACTTGCTTTGTATGAGATAGTCCTATGTATAGATCGACATGGATCACCTCCGGAGTGAGAGGGGGGCCGAAAACGAGGGCGCTCGGCTGTGTTCATAACCAGTGTTGCCAGGTTCTCAGGAGACAAAAGCGCGGAGCGTTCGTGGTTTTGCTCCAAATGTCTATGGAGCTGTAAAAGCGACGACCGGGGGGGGGGGGGGGGGGTGCCGGAACGCATTGCAGTTGTCCACCAACTTTATCCTCCTGTATGCAGGATAAGCATATGGGCGATATCCTCCTGTATGCAATATGAGCATGATGCATATGCATGATGGCGCGTTCACCAGACGTCCGTACGTTCGTTCTTCAACCCATATGTGTTGACGGACGGACGGACGGCAGAACTCTATGGAATTGACGATGGACGTACGGACATCTGGTGAACGCGCCATGACAACACACACACAGCACAGCACTCAACAGCACAGCACACACACACTTTCCACTTTCCCACACTCAACACTCAAAAAAGTTGGACCATACACTCGTTGTTGGTGGTGGTAAAGGAATTTTCATCATCAGAAAAAATTTGTTTTCTCTATGGCCCACCTCCAAAGCTCCAGAAAGCTCCAAAAGCGCTAAGTCAAATTTTTTGCTCCAAAGGGGGGTCAATGCTGCAAGTTGGAGCAAATGCTCAAACTGGACACTGTTCATAACGGTGACGTTAGTAGGGACTAGTTTGGTATAGCCACACTATACTATCTATATTTTAGCCAGAAACAGACATGAAGTCACCAAGAAACAGAAAACAAGGGAGCGCAAGCTCACACACCAGTGGCTTGAGGCGTAGTAGATTTCTACCCAAAAATGTGCTGTCACATAACTGAGTGCGAGTGATGAAAGAAACGGGCTATACATGACTCTAACACTATGCGGGTGGGCCTGGGAGTGGTCAGTCAAATGAATTAATGTGAATAACTGCATGAGTGGACAGAACTGGTTTTGTAGGAAAGCTTTATATGTAGAGAATCGCCTTGCCTGAAGGCCACAACTCATGTGGTTCATCCACAATATCTCCAACCGTGCCACTGGCCGATTGCTGTAGTGCTGTATGCCACCCATCAGACAAGCTGCTTTTTGTTGTTCTTGATAATTCTTGCAGTTGTTGTTGTGCCTGCGCTCTCATTTTTTCAGACAGTTTCAGGGAGATAATGGCATCTCCTACCAGTGGACTTTTCATGGGATTGGTTTTGGACCCTGAAGAAATGCACCCACGCACTTTTGGTACTGTAACTGTATCTTATCGCTACTATGCTGAAACGTACTCATCGACAAGGAAACTGATTAGAACGCCTCATATGGTGGAGAAAATCAATAGCTCCCCTTAAGTACTGAATCTGTCTTCCTGAACCAGTTCTGTCCACTCATGCAGTTATTCACGTAATTCATTTGACTGACCACTCCCAGGCCTACCACCGCATAGTGTATAGAGTCATGTATAGCCCGTTTCTTTCATCACTCGCACTACAGTTATGTGACAGCACATTTTTGGGTAAAGAAATCTACTACGCCTTACAAGTACACTGGTGTGTGCAGCTGTGCACTTTCGCTTGTTTTCTGTTTCTTGGTGACTTCATGTCTGTTTCTGGCTAGAATCTTGGGTGGGTATGAGTGTGGCTATACCAAACTAGTCCCTACTAACGTCACCGTTATGAACAGTGTTGCCAGTTTTGGAGCGTTTGCTCCAACTTTGGAGCATTTTGACCCACCTTTGGAGCAAAAAATGTTACTTAGCGCTTTTGGAGATTTTCTGGACCTTTAGGATGTGTGGCCATAGGGGAGACAATATTTTTTTCCTGATGATGAAAATTCCTTTACCACCACCAAGCAACGAGTGTATGGTCCAACTTTTTTGAGTGTTGAGTGTGGGAAAGTGGAAAGTGTGTGTGTGCTGTGCTGTTTGAGTGCTGTGCTGTGTGTGTGTTGTCATGGCGCGTTCACCAGATGTCCGTACGTCCATCGTCAATTAAAAGAGTTCATCCATACGTCCGTCCGTCAACACATTTGGGTTTAATAACTACCTTCCGGACGTCTGGTCAACGCGCCATCATGCATATGCATCATGCTCATATTGCATACAGGAGGATATCGCGCCATCATGCTTATATTGCATACAGGAGGATAAAGTTGGTGGACAACTGCAATGCGTTCCGGCACCCCCCCCCCCCCCCCCCCCGGTCGTCGCTTTTACAGCTCCATATACATTTGGAGCAAAACCACAACGCTCCGCGCTCTTTGTCTCCTGAGAACCTGGCAACACTGGTTATGAACACAGCCGAGCGCCCCCCGTTTTCGGCCCCCCTCACACTCCGGAGGTGATCCATCTAGAACTATACATAGCACTATCTCATACAAAGCAAGTATGTAGCAAGTAGCTTCCGGTCATGGATTACAGTACAAGCAAACCTACCTACAAATGTAAGTGTTGTACTGTATATAACCCACCAATATACTGTACGTATGTATATAATAGGTGTAGTATGTACTTATCTATGCCCATACCTTTGCTATTCTCGCGTACATCTCCATAGCTGCGTTCAGATTTTCGACCGTCTTCTCTACATCCTCCTTTGTCCGAGTTGGAGGAAGCAGACCACCCGGCGACCAACAGTCTCCTTCAGTCATGGTAGGTGAGGTGAGGCTCTTCACCAGCTTTGCTTCATCTACGTGCCCATTGTTCTCATAGCTGGCTTCTTCTATCAATCTCTTGAGGTTGTTTCTATCGCTGGTTCGTCCCGACCAGATCATAGGCAACATGTCTTGTTGTTGCATGCCTCTTGTGTGTGTTGCTGCGTGTGTGCTGGCAAGCGGGCGGAAGAGAAGAGAAGCGAAGCGAAAGAGAGAGAGAGAGAAGGCAACAAACTGCGTGCAGGCAGCCAGGCTACAAGCGTGCGGTAAAACAACAAGAGACGGACAGATAGAAAATCGAGCCAGCCATTCAGCGTTTATGTAGAGAAGAGCGCGCAATTCAAACCCAAGCCAGATGCTGCTTCCCATACAAAAGCATACCAAGCAATAACTTTTGATTACTTTTGCATTTGTGTGTAGTAAATGAACATGCCAGCGTTTTAGCGGCTCAGTAACGTAATATTGGGATGTTTTGGTGTTTCTCGACCCCAACTTTTTTTATGCGGCCCCATCTTTAAACACACCGCCATCAATGAGAATGCAATAGTTATAGTATATTTCGCGCATGCTGGTACCAAAATTGACTCTCTATGTCTATACTTACAGAGTGTCCCAAAATAAACTCCGAGGGTTTCAATGTTTCAGATTTCAATGCGGTTTTTTCTATTATGTAGCCAAAATAAGGCTTCAACTTAGACACAGGCAAAATTTCATCTGCGTAGCTTCATTGGTTATGGTTGTAGTTGGCCTTCAAAGTTTTGCTCCCGTTTGTGCTGTGCAGTTTTTCCTCAATAATGTAGAATTGCGGTTTTAAGATAAACTCAAATTGTATTTACGCTTCCAGACTTTGAACTGACGTCCACATTTCAAGTTCTCTTGCCATGTGGATTGCTATGAGCCAATTAGAGCAAATTGGCAAGGGTTGATATAGCAATGCCAGAAAATGTGCCGAAATTTGTTTATTTGGGGGAAAGTCCACAGAAATTGCGGGCTAAAGAATGTAACTGTATTGAACCAGTTCTCAATTGAAGTAGAATCATGAAATTTTGCCTGCCTCTAAGTTGAAGCCTTGGCTACATAAAATGCAGGTGATACCGCATTGAAATCTAAGCTTTAGCCCGAGAGTTATTACCGCGGAAAGCCCCGGAGTTTATTATGGGACACCCTGTACTATATCCTCTGAATACAAGTTACAACTCTAATAAACTCAAGGACATGAATAAGACTTCATCGATCACCACGCCACCTGGCAACAACACGGGAAGCAAGGAAGAAGAAGCGACGAAGCGACAGAAACGTTGCCATGAACGCCTAGAGCACGCACGCATTGGATGAGTATAGGAATACATGGAAAAGAATATACAGGATATGCAAACGCTGGTAGGCCCGGTTTTCCAAGAAAAAGGCTGTTTCAACAAGTGCGGCAACAACGTTGGGTGTTTGCGATGGAACAAATAAGCTGAGTAAACTAATGTTGGGCTTGATGGAAGGAGGCATGAAAGTAGAAGTTATTCTGCACAATTTTGTGTTGATAACTCTTGTTGCGTGCGAAAAAAACGGGAAAATTTGCACAGCGAAAATAAGAAAAGTGTTTCGCTTTTAAACCGCTAGAGGCGTGGTGATCGATGAAGTCTTATTCATGTCCTTGAGTTTACATTATTAGAAAACCGTCTTACACGTCCTGTTCAGATGTGAATCTAATGTGGTGGTTGTCTCTGGCTTGGGCGGTCGTGGCTTTCACAAACTCGAGGCAGGTGTGCTCCATGTAAAAACTCAGCGCTTCTTCAACCTTGGACTTCAGTTTAGGGAGGAAACCAGCTTTATAAATGTAGAGAATCGCCTTGCCTGAAGGCCACAACTCATGTGGTTCATCCACAATATCTCCAACCGTGCCACTGGCCGTATTGCTGTAGTGCTGTATGCCACCCAGAATAGCATCAGACAAGCTGCTTTTTGTTCTTGATAATTCTTGCAGTTGTTGTTGTGCCTGCGCTCTCATTTTTTCAGACAGTTTCAGGGAGATAATGGCATCTCCTACCAGTGGACTTTTCGATGGGATTGGTTTTGGACCCTGAAGAAATGCACCCACGCACTTTTGGTACTGTACTGTATCTTATGCGCTACTATGCTGAAACGTACTCATCGACAAGGAAACTGATTAGAACGCCTCATATGGTGGAGAAAATCAATAGCTCCCCTTAAGTACTGAATCTGTCTTCCTACAAAACCAGTTCTGTCCACTCATGCAGTTATTCACGTAATTCATTTGACTGACCACTCCCAGGCCCACCACCGCATAGTGTATAGAGTCATGTATAGCCCGTTTCTTTCATCACTCGCACTCAGTTATGTGACAGCACATTTTTGGGTAAGAAATCTACTACGCCTTACAAGTACACTGGTGTGTGCAGCTGTGCACTTCGCTTGTTTTCTGTTTCTTGGTGACTTCATGTCTGTTTCTGGCTAGAATCTTGGGTGGGTATGAGTGTGGCTATACCAAACTAGTCCCTACTAACGTCACCGTTATGAACAGTGTTGCCAGTTTTGGAGCGTTTGCTCCAACTTTGGAGCATTTTGACCCCCCTTTGGAGCAAAAAATTTGACTTAGCGCTTTTGGAGCTTTTCTGGAGCTTTTGGAGGTGTGGCCATAGGGGAGACAAATTTTTTTCTGATGATGAAAATTCCTTTACCACCACCAACAACGAGTGTATGGTCCAACTTTTTTGAGTGTTGAGTGTGGGAAAGTGGAAAGTGTGTGTGTGCTGTGCTGTTTGAGTGCTGTGCTGTGTGTGTGTTGTCATGGCGCGTTCACCAGATGTCCGTACGTCCATCGTCAATTCATAGAGTTCTGCCATCCGTCCGTCCGTCAACACATATGGGTTGAAGAACGAACGTACGGACGTCTGGTGAACGCGCCATCATGCATATGCATCATGCTCATATTGCATACAGGAGGATATCGCGCCATCATGCTTATATTGCATACAGGAGGATAAAGTTGGTGGACAACTGCAATGCGGTCCGGCGCCCCCGCCCCCCCCCCCCCCCCGGTCGTCGCCATTACCGCTCCATCGACCGTTGGAGCAAACCCACGAACGCTCCGCGCTTGGGGCTCCTGCGAACCTGGCAACACTGGTTAAGAACACAGCCGAGCGCCCTCGTTTTCGGCCCCCCTCTCACTCCGGAGGTGATCCATGTCGATCTATACATAGGACTATCTCATACAAAGCAAAGTATGTAGCAAGTAGCTTCCGGTCATGGATTACAGTACAAGCAAACCTACCTACAAATTTAAGTATTGTACTGTATATATACCCACCAATATACTGTACGTATGTATATAATAGGTGTCAGTATGTACTTATCTATGCCCATACCTTTGCTATTCTCGCGTACATCTCCATAGCTGCGTTCAGATTTTCGACC
>JASAMW010003755.1:0-15797 GCA_030247985.1 Epsilonema sp. ZAB3_2
ATCCAGCAAGAAAATGGTCAGAGGGATACATAAGAATTATCACTGGATCGACTTGCCCCACCTGCCTGCGCACACCGGATCCAGAGACTTTATCAAAGATGAGTACTGGAAGCCCGACTGCCGGTACATCGTGGTGCATTATCATGGGAATGATGACATTCCAGTAGCTTTCAAGCATCGGAATATGAAGAGAAGCAATCGGCCTTTCATCCGCAGTCAACCGATCGTCCGTAAGCAGATTGCTGACGAAAGCAAGAAAGCAGAAAACAGCTCCTCATCCATTTATCATCGCATGGTGGATCAGGGTCAGATGGGGCCAAGTACAGCAACGAAAACGCCGCGCGATCCAAAGCAGGTTGAAAACGTCAAATATGCTGAACAGTGCAAGGGAAGGCTCACGCAAGATGCCTTGTACAATATCCATGAAACAGCAGCGCATCTGAAGCATGGTGGTGTCGAGTTTGTAGACTCCGTGCAGACTCACCCAAACACTGTGGTGAAGATGGTGTCAGTGCCACTGGTGAAGGAATTGGAAAAGGCATTTCGGCAACCAGGCTCGCCAGCCCGTGTTCATGCACTACGACACGGTGTTTAAAATGGGCGATTACTTTCTCTCTGCTGTCACCTTCCGCCAAAACCTTTTGGTTGCAGATCCTATTATTCCAGTGGCATTCATGCTACACAATAGGCGCCATCATATGGAGACCATGAAGATGTATTTATGAGCGCCCTATCGAAACGGTGTCCAATGCTCAGGCCGCACAGGGTGGTAGTTGTTACAGACAGAGAGTTCCAGTTTCAGAAGAGCGGAGGACTGTGGCCGAATCTCACGCAGCTATACTGCTGGAAATTCACTTGAAGTAAGGATCTGCAACGATGGTTGCAGAAGAAGACATCGCTGGAATCCGACGAGTTCACGGCGGTGCAGGAACTGATGGAGCTCGCTCCTGAAGGAGATGTCGGAAGAATCATTCAACAAGTCCTGGGACGCGGCGGTGACAACTGGAGCTCTCAAGGAGCATGAAAAGATGCGCAACTACTTCGAGCAGAACCTCCTGAAACCAATGAAGAAGCACGCATGCGCTTGGGTTCTGAAGCGCGCTGGTGTGTTCCCTCCGGAAGGCGGGATAACAAAGAATCCCTCTCGGAGAGTATGAACGCAGTGCCCAGGAAGCTTCACGAACAAAAGGAAGTCCCTATCGACTCCATCCTGCTAACGCTCTTACACTCTGCGTCACTACTACCATCGCCAGATTACGAGAAGCATTTCACCAGTTGGGGATGTTACCGTGTCAAGTATGAATATGAAAGTCAGCTGAGAGATCCACATCAGATGCCGGTGATGGAACAGGTGCACGCGCCTTGCGACATCGTGGATTTCCTGTCTTGGCAAGCTGCAGCAAAGAAGCGCGCTTAGTGAACCTGCTCGCGTCCCAGCTGCATCTCGATCTCGACCACACAAGTTGAAAACTAGGGCTACTCAAATCGCGATGGCGAAATCGGCGTTGGAAGCCGAAGAGAGTCAGATACGTGGAAGATGTGAAGTGCTTCCTGGTTACCGGATCCGGTGGAGACCATTACAGCACGAAAATTTTCCCGAAACAGAAAGGCTCTTGCTGAGCCACGAGCACATGCTATCATATTTTGGCGTGTCGAATGTCGATGGCTGCTGACGTTGAGGACGGGGCAGTTGGCCGGAAGAACAGCACATTACTCCAGAAGAATCAACGAAAGCGAACAGACAAGCGCAGTGGACGCAAAGGGCTGAATCCCAAGGAATTTCTCATCGACAGCGGCGAAGACGAAGGAGAACCGGCAGCTGAAAGAAATCAAAGCTGGAGGTATCTTCCAATCTCCTCGCCCGCACCTAAACTGATACGCATGATCTCTCCGCCCTCAACTACCATCCCTCGAGCTCCATCCCCTTAACCCCATCGTCCCTCCACCACCTGCACCTCCTCTCCGCATCCCCTCCGAAACAGCCGCTTGGATACCGTCTGCTTTCACTCCACCGTTTTGAAATTGGCACAACATTTCCCTGAGTTGCAGCCGGTGACCGGATTCATTGGTCAGTACGGCATGAACAAGTTGATACCTGCAATCCCAGAAGGATACCAGCTGTTTCTGGAGACAGCCAAATCGGGTCAGCTCGTGCTCCTTAAACGGACTGGAGCAAGTGGAAGTAATTGTGGTCGCGCCGTACAAAGAGCCAGACTATCGTGAGATTTGCTTTCATGCCGGCTGCGCTGCCAGGGATCAGTTGTACGGATCATGAATTCGGGTAACATAAGTGTGCATGCATACATACGTAAAAGTTTGCCTAAACAAAGAATCCACCGACCACCACAACTTATCACTGTTTTTCCGTACTGAACACGTACAGTTGATACACAGTACATAGGTTGTGTACGTATACACATAGGTACACCCATTAAACGTGTGTGAACATGTGCGCAGTAACACAGCATGGCAATGTAGTGCTATCGACTTGCAGACGACTCGGGTTCAGTGTCAAATTCCGAACAAACACCCGGAGGAGTTGGTGATAGCATTTGCTTGCTCTGTCCCTTCACCAGGACAGCATTTCGATGAGCAGGATGTTTCTGCTAAGTTGAAAGTCCTCAGGGAAACACCAGGCGCGCAGTTGCAAGATTTCAGTCTCCAGTCTGCAAGAGGAAAAACCTACCCACTGAAATCGCACGAAGAGGTACAGCATGTATGAACATAAAATAAAGTATGCACTGAGTACTGCAGAAGCGCTTAAGTAATATGAAGTGTACTTGCACCGCGTGGTGGTAATCTGGCTGTCGCATTGTGATGGAATTAGCTGGCCACCCAGTTTCGAAAGAGCGGTTGCTTGCAATACATGGTCGAACATACATACTGTACATAGCACTACACATAGCATACATTGTATGTATGTATGTATGTATGTATGTATGTATGTATGTATGTATGTATGTATGTATGTATGCTATGTGTACGTACAGTACATACCTTATTCGTGCATATGCTTTTTTAAAGGTACTGTACTGTCGCTGCGGTATTCCATACCTACACGGCGAAACTGGACAGCGTCTGGGAGTGGTGCAAAAGAAGCACGGGATGGTGGAGTGCAGCCTCTGTAAACGTTGGTGGCATTTCATCTGTGTCAACAGGGAGGAAAGCACTGCCAGCAAACACTTCGCCTGCCCCACCTGCAACAGTGAGAAACTGTACGGTATCTCATGGGGTGGCTACGAATACACAAACACATGCACCGTGGATAACATCCTTATGATCATACTGGCGCAAGGGGTGCAGCGGGATGGTGAGTTGGAGAGTCGACTGGGACCAAGTGCAGCTGAGAAGATAATACGAACTGCCTTGGGGAAAGCGAAGGGGGGTTACCTACAGGATGCGGCGAGTTCAGTGAGAGCCTATCTAGCCCAGGAACTGAACGTTCCGAAATGCAGCAAGGATATTCGATTTTCATGGCAACGAATGGGAGAAGTGCCTGAAGGCATTGGCTGCAGTTTGGACTGTGGAAAGCGAATCGGTGTGTTCATCGAAGTGGTGCAGGAAACCCAGAAAATATCTCAGGCAGCACAACTTCGCGCCGAACGAAGTGAAGGACTCGATCGAGGATCAGTTGACTCGCTTCTTCAGTCCTGGGGAGGTAGCTGGATACTGTGGCGTGGATCTAGGTGGTATCCCTGATGGCTCCAGCCGCGACGATCCGCTCATTGGTATCGGCAATCGCTTGGCATTCAATGAAAGCACGGGGCAGGAAGAGGAGGTAAGCACCGAATCTAGAAATCAAAGCCGCCCAATACCTACGATACACACAGTACTGTACATGGCTTGCGTTACCCGTGCAGCTTTGTACGTACAGTACGTACATATGTACGAACACGCCATGTCAAGTAAGTGCATTCACTAACCTTGGGCAGCAGCTGCTGTAATGTGTACGCATATACGCACACATACATACATATAGGCCTACATAGTACCTAATATGGCGATACTAAAGCGCATCACAATCAACGTTACCACATTGGCATGGCATATTGTAGCTCTACATTATTTCTTCCATTTCCCGCGGTCCAGGCCACTGCTTGCAGGCTGCTTCAAATGGCATGCACTTGCCAGCTGCCTATACTCTCCACCCCATGTGGTCAGACTTTCTAAAGATACGTCTGATGCACAAGGAGTGGTCAGAGTAGACGCTGCTGAGTGATTCTCGCAAGCAACATAAAGCACTGCACAGACGTGTCCGCTAAAACAAGCCATGAAAACGAAAACATGGGTCTGATTATTTCAGTGCGAGTACATCCAGTGCATGGGGACTAGGACAGTCAAAGACATCCAATTTTCCTCCGCGAAACCGTGGATGATTCCCGTTGACTTGGGATTGCTGTCATTTGACACAATCTTCAAGAAGCTCGATCGATTTCCGCCTTGTGGAACGGTCGTCAATAGTCTGGAAGAAGGAGTGCTCCCTTTCGATGCAATCTTGAACAAGCTACCAACGGAGATGACATTACTGGGCCGCAAATATGCCATTGGAGGTGAGCATCCATAAAAAAGACTGCATAAGAACTAAAGTTGCCGCAACATGTGCAGCAGGCTTCGGTGTATGTACGTTTGTACACACGCTGACGTACAGTATGTTCATGTAGGTACCGATGTG
This sequence comes from Epsilonema sp. ZAB3_2, assembly GCA_030247985.1. Taxonomy (NCBI): domain Eukaryota; kingdom Metazoa; phylum Nematoda; class Chromadorea; order Desmodorida; family Epsilonematidae; genus Epsilonema; species Epsilonema sp. ZAB3_2. The sequence goes on from JASAMW010003755.1 coordinate 4,673, forward strand.
TGTACTTCATCATTCCACATACGGTATGTAGGTACTGTACATGTACATACCATGAACGCCTGTCTGTACATACGTATATACTTTACACATTTACTTTCAACACTACACACGTTCATGGCGCGTTCACTAGACGTCCGTACGTCCGTCTGTTCGTCAACCCACGGATGGACGGCAGCTCTATGAGTTGACGAACGGACGGACGGACGTATGGACGTCTGGTGAACGCGCCATCACTGCCAATTCTAGTTTCTATGCATAGGATAGTGCTGGGTAATTGTGGACAGGTGGTGTTCGGGTCACCCTGCCGACAGCTTTTCGCACAAATTACCACAAACATATTTGGAAATGTCCGTGCCCATAGTGAAAAAAGCCCCCATAGTGAAAAAAGCATAAAAATTTATGTTTGCAATTTGAGCCTAACTTCTTTGGTAGAGGGACTACGGGGCTGATTTTCTATGCCCAATCCCAATTGCAGAAGCCTGTGTTATAAAATACAAAAAAACGAACTGAAATCGAATGCTCCTTTGAGGAATGAGAGGCACAAACACCCGAAGAGTTTATTCTGATACACCCTGTACATTTCAAGCAGGAGATACGATGGGATGGCCCGAATTACCCCCTTAGCCCGAATATTACCCCGCACTACTATGCTTACTGCTTGTTCCGTACGTACGTGCTTACTTTCTCTCTAGGAATTACCCTGCACAGCAGCAATCACTTCACGGCTGTTTTCTCGTGGTACAAGGAACTTCTGGCCTATGACGGATTGAGGCCTTCTCCCGTAAGGACGATGTATTCCAAGTTTCTACAAGCGAAGGTGCCGTGTCACGCTCTCTACTTCCAATACGAGTGATTGCGCACGTGTACGTATACTGTACTTTTATAATTATGACGAGTCGAGTGTCTGTGAGTTCCTACCTGGTTTGTTCTTACTATAATAACTCTTTGTTCGAACTACAATAGCTCCTGTTCTATTGCATTGCATTGCGATTCACGTGTACGTATACTGTACTCTTAATGATTATGATGAGTTGAGTGTCTGTGAGTTCTTACCTGTTTGTTCTTACTAGAATAGCTCCTGTTGTATTGCATTGCAGCAGAATAAGATTTCTTTTTGATTTCCGCCTCCACATCCTAATGGCGCGTTCACCAGACATCCGTACGGACGTACGTCCGACGTATCTACATACAAGAAGCATGTACTCCTAGATCGTCCGACGTATTTAGGAGTACACAATTCATGTATGTAGATACGTCGGACGTACGTCCGTACGGACGTCTGGTGAACGCGCCATAATGCTATCCATCTTGTCGCTTCATCCACTGGTCCACCGTTCAAATCTCCTCCTCTTCCTCTCTCCTTATCATATTCGACAGCCGCGGACAACAAAAAAGCATGAAAGTAAATCCTCACAGTGCGGCTTGGTTTGCCTTTTAAAAAGTTTGCCTTTTAGTGCTCTTGGTTTGCTAGTTTGCTAAGTTTGAAAAGTTTGCCTTTTAGTAAATGCTTCAGATTCCGTTCTTCAACACGCGAACAGGAACACTAAAATGGGGGGGACTACCGCCTCCACAACACAAAGTGTCCAGCCTGGTCTTGCCCATATTTTGCAAAACAATTTGCCACGAGACGAGCGATTACTTCATGTACGCCTAGAGCGTGCGCTCCGCTTCGCTAAGCGCGTTGGATGTAGCGAAGCGAAACGACGGGCGCGCAACGAAGGAGCGTTCTAGGGGTACGTGCCACTTTTTGAAAAATATTCAAAAAATATAAATTATCTGTGGATGATTCTCTTCATTATATTGACAAATGGGATGACAGAGAAGAAGCGATGAAGAAAAATGCCTCGCAAGTGCAAGAGAAAAGAGAAAAGACAGCAGTAATTGTAAGATTCCCCACCTGCAATACCTGTCAGAAACTTTACGTTTTCCTGGCAACGCAGCAGCAGTAGTGGCTACAGGAAGCACCTTCAACCAACCCCCAGGACCTTCGATCCTAGTCATGAGCTGGAATTATTTCAAAGAATCAACAAGACTATGACAGTGGGCAAGAAGAAGATGAACAAACCCCCTCCAAAAAGGTACATGCTGCAACTCAAAGCATCACCCCCTTTCTACAGGGTTTTTCCATAGACACTAAAATGGGGGAGGACAACCACCTCCCAATTCAGAGTTTCCAACATGGTCTTGCGCATATTTTGTAAAAATAACTTGCCATAAGATGATGAGCACATGATTTGCTATGAAGCAACCACTTTATGATGGCTACTACTACCATTTTAGTGTCTATGGTTTTTCAGCCTCAACTCCAATCACGAATGTTGTCATTTCTCCACTCCTAAAGAACCAATTTGATCCAAATTTTGTTCTTTGGAGGTGGCGATATGGCAATGTCTGTGATTGGAGTCGCGGCTGGAAAACATTTTGACCCCAATACTTGTTGAAACTGATCTGAAACAGCGGGGCCACCTTTCGATTGTGACTACCCAGTCTTAGTGCAAGTGGCCAATAGTCTAGCCACTGAGAGTTTGCGATGGAACTCAAGTCATGTATAAAATAGAAAAGCAAATATGAACTTCTCTCCATGCTTCATGACTGTGCTCCTATTTTGCTGCTAAACCTTGTACATGCAAACTGTGAAAGAGTTTCATTGCAAACTGTTGGTTAGTTAGACTGTATAGCAGCTAAACAGACTTTAGTAGCCTATGCTGTTGCCAAGGAACTATTTGGCAGCCTTATGGATGCAACTTGATGCATTTTTGTTGCAGGTAAATTGTGGTGGACTCATCAAATCAAACTGTCCTCTGGTGGCATGGCATTGGGCTGCACTCCTGGGATTCATTAACTGCCATCACAACAACAGTGGAGAAGCAAGCAGTCTTCATGCACCATGGATTCAGAAGCCAATATTGAGCTGGTTATTTGCCAGCTGCTGCAGGAATATGGCCTGTTGGAAGAAACCTCTGTCAACAAACTGCACTGTGGTAATGGGCACAATTTTGCAGTTAGACTGCTCTCAAAACTGTTCAATAGCATGGCCAAGAACAAGGTGATACTCTTGGCATCATTTGTTGAAGATGAACAGCATGTGGAAAAGGGTCATATTCCTATCATAACTATGTTTTGAAGCTCAAAAGTCAGAAAAGACAACTGTTATCTATTGAATATGGACATTTGATATGTATTGTATTTCACATGTTCTTTGTCATTGAATGGAACCCATGTGACTGCTATGCATGTTTTTAGGATTTTAGAGTAAGTTGATATGTGTAGTTCATATGTGAATTGAAAACTGTCCACCCTGAGTCAATTTTGCCACTATTATTGGAAGTGCATTGTCAGACCAGGTTGGACACTTTGTGTTGTGGAGGCGGTCGTCCTCCCCAATTCTAGTGTCTATGACGCGAAGCATAGGACGGAAATCGAAAAGTTCTAAAAATCTCAAAAATTTTACACTAGGGGTCGGGTGGTTAAGCGTGGTTTAGTAACATTCAGCGGTCCATGGATTATTTAGCATGGACGCATGGACTTCTAGAAACAAGTATTAGCAGGAGTCCTTGTCTCGGCCTTCTCGGCCATGTACAGGGTGTCTCATAATAAACCGTCCACCTTCCAGTGCATGTAACTCTGGAACCACACCTTAAATTTTTATGCGGTTTTTTGCATTTTGTAGCAAAGGCTTCAACTCAGAAGAGTACAAAATTTGAGCTTCATAGGCCAAGTGGAAGCTGCTCAAACACGTTCTTTCCCCAGCGGTCAAAAAACGAGGGTTTTTCGAACTGATAATGCCGATTAGGGGGTCTTCTGTGCATGGCCCAAACAAAATTAGCCTCGTAATAAAAAAAGATGTTCCAAAATGCTAGAAAATGCGTATCTCATGCATTAGCCCCAGCGCCAGGGTAGCAAACGCATTGAACTGGGTATCTTGAAAGAATAAGACCGAGATTTTTCTCCATACTGAAGAAAAACGTCGATTTTGAGCTTCGAGAGTCAAACCGTCGCAATTTCCGAAGTACCTATGTGGCCGAAATTGTTGAAATTTTGTACACAACTGCGTTGAAGCCTTGGCTACAAAATAAAAGAAACCGCATGAAAATCTAAGATGCGGTTCCAGAGTTACATGCACGGAAAGGTGGACGGTTTATTTTGAGACACTCTGTATATCTAAACAAAATATGCCAGGAGTCCTTGAAAACATGCATGCCACTTGGCTCCTGGTTATTGGTTATTGGTATCCAGCCCGAAAGCCGGCGCCGATTTCGATCAATCAATATAATACGAACCAAAGCCAAATTCCTCAATTATCAATTCATCAACCTACGCTGCCAAGGACATAGAGGCTTCTCATGTATTTACAAGTATCGATCACTTGGCACTTTCATGTTCGCGCTCGTAGTTTGGCAGCCCGGCGTGGACAAGGACAGTACAAAACATCGTTGCCAGGTTCCCCCTGAAATCCTGGCCGACCGGGCATTCCTTGTCTTCCTGGCATGCCTGAAAGAATAGAATAGACTCGTACGCAGTGCCTAACTCAGAAAGGCACCCTCTTTCTCAATTTGTACCATAGATACAGTAAGTTTTACCTCCTGGTCCCACTGGCCCAGGTGGCCCTTGGACTCCTGGGCTACCAGGACGTCCACCTCGCCCAGGTTGGCCCGGTGGTCCTCTCGGGCCTTGCTGGCCCGGCTGTCCCGGCGTTCCAGGCAAACCTTTCGCTCCTCCGGAGCCTAAAGTCGAATATTTCTTAGACACTTGAGTCACCTTTTGCATGCAGATACAGTAGCATGAAAGCGCTGGCTTACGGTGTAACCTTCAGTAGATACCTTCTCGTCCAGGCTCTCCAGGTGCACCAGGTAATCCGGGTCGTCCTGGGCTTCCAGGTGGTCCTGGCTGTCCCGGTCTCGCTTGGGGTCCTGGATTACCAGGGCGACCAGGTGGTCCGAGGTTACCGGGACGACCCTAAAACAAACGGTAGTTGTTCGCCCACATTTTAACGAATGATACATACATACAGTAGGTACGTATGAAGAAGTAAGTCCAAGTATATGCTATAGCCTTTTACGGGTATGCCAGGAGGTCCTGAGTCTCCTGGTTGTCCTGGCGGTCCTGCCGGACAACGTCTGCAGTCGGTGGGCCTTGGAACGAAGGGTGCTGGGGCACCAGGTTGACCAGGTGGGCCTGGCAGTCCGGGTGGGCCTGGTTCAGCCGGTATCCCTGCCTCGCCTGGTGGACCAGGCGGACCAGAAGGGCAGTAGTGAGGACCGCTGTCACATGCTGCAATACAACGTGCAGGTTAGCGCACTTATGGATGCTGTTGTTACTGCACGTACGTACTACTATGGCAGTGACTGCGTACCGCAATGTCCAAAACCGAATGCTTGACGTGTTTTTCTGGAGTGAAGCCTTGCGCCACCACGGCGGACAGAGATGACGTTCTCCCAGATTTCGTTCTCCAAAATTCGCCACTCTGCCATGTCCATGCGAAGTTGCTGTTCAATGAAGGCACCCTTGGACCATAGCAATGGCACAAACACCGCACAGAGCAGCACGGCCACCATGGACAAGCCGGTAGCCAATAGAGCTGCGATACGAGCATTCATGATTAGTGGAGTTGGAAAATTGCAAGTGAGGACTGGCGACTGGGGAGCTGTTTTGTGTCCTGGTGAAAGGGTGACTGACTACGGTAGATTCGAAAATTCGTCAACACCAACCCGATTCCTGATGGAACCCACGGAATAATTGTATCGCCATACGGTGCTGAATACCAAAACCTGTATGCATCTGGACCAAGATCGCGTGACATCCTAACAGAAAAACTGGACAATAAATGAGTGTTTGTGAGCAAACGTGTCGTGTTTCTCGGTTAGAATGCAGCCGTGTGAAGTGGATTGCGTAGGTAAGTACAAAAAGACAAAGCGCCGACATCAGAAGATTTTCTTTCCCGCGCAGTAGGCGACAGGTGAGAAATAATTACCCATGTAGCACTCTCATGGTTCAAGGCTCACCTGTCTCTCTCTCGACTTTCATACAGTATGTACGTCCAATACCGAGTGTACCTGACGATAGTGTACCTGACGATTTGAAAATAATTTTTCACAAAAATTATGGACTTGTCATAGTAGTCCATGCGTGAACCGCCAACCGCTACGCACATCACATGAAGTAACACACACTGTGACTGTACCTACTGATGACAAGATTTCAACAATGGGTGCGTGACGGTGATGGTGAGACAGTCATCCAGAACCAGAGCTTCTGCGCACTTTACTTCCGGTAGTATGTTTTTTTGCAAAGTTTCCACAATTATTTCACGCATCCATCATACACAGGCAGATTAAAGACCGAAAAAGGGCTGAACAATTTTATTACTGATACCATGTATCCCTTAAATCGGGCTCGGCGATTGCATTGGTACCACTTTTATGCAAATTCGATACCTCTGTGCTGAGATATAGGCCTCTGAAGTTTCGCTGTCCCCCTAATTTCTAAGGTTAGCCACAGGATGATGGAATGGACTTTTTCAAAATTTCTTTTTGCAAACTATATCAGCGAAATATGTAGTTTCACGTGGTGCCATTTTTATGCAAATTTATGGCTTCTGGATGGAGCTTTTCACATTTGAAAAATGCATAATATAGGCATGAAGGAAAAATTTTCCTCAAATCAGCTCATCTTCACAGGTATAGGGTAGTTTTTTACGCTGAATCGAATGAGGCAACTCACAGTGCACTAAAGTTAACCCCTCGCGAGTTATAACGCAAAAAATGTGAAAAATTACTTATATAACTGCACTATTTTTCATTTTACCATGTGAATTAGGCATTAATCATGATATACTAGTATATGGTTGATAGAGCATCTCAGACATATCAAAATGGTACACTGTATGGCTGTGAAGAAAACGTGCATCAGAAGCTATTTGCCACTAAAAAGGCCACTAACTTTTCCATATTTCGATTATAACTCGCGAAGGGTTAACTTTAGCGCACTGTGAGTTGCCTCATTGATTCAGTGTAAAACTACCCTATACCTGTGAAGATGAGCTGATTTGAGGATTTTTCCTTCATGCCTATATTTTGCATTTTTCAAATGTTAATAGCTCCATCCAGAAGCCATAAATTTGCATAAAAATGGCACCACGTGAAACTACATATTTCGCTGATATAGTTTGCAAAAAGAAATTTTGAAAAAGTCCATTCCATCATCCTGTGGCTAACCTTAGAAATTAGGGGGACAGCGAAATTTCAGATGCCTATATCTCAGCACAGAGGTATCGAATTTGCATAAAAGTGGTACCAATGCCATCGCCGAGCCCGATTTAAGGGATACATGGTATCAGCAATAAAATTGTTCAGCCCTTTTTCGGTCTTTAATGAGTAAAGCTGATAAACTTATGCCAGTAGACTTCTCCAGCAGATTAGACAACAGTTTCCGAATAGAGAGAGGCAACATGGCGATCAAGGTCGTCATTGTCGTGGAAGCGTTGTCCAACCAACTTCTTTTCACGAGAAGATGCAGTTCGTGGTTCCTGCTTCTCCGTGCACCACTTCATTCTCTGACATACACCAGCCATTACGACGGCTGACACCAGAATTGCCACAAGAACTCCCAGAATCACATATGACAGCATGCTGGTGAAATGGCTTCAGTGCTGTACTAACAAACTGATGCTAGTACACGATCAGCTGTACAAAATGCGTGTCGTCGTCGCCGTCCACCGCAGCAAGTATAATTCTTAATTCAATAGCAGATCAGCAGTCAGCAAGCACATTGTGACTGGTTCTCACCTGTCGCACGATGAAGCGTGCATACAAGCACGTATACACAACTCAAGCATTGTACGTATCGTGCACATACCGTAGTGGACCAGAGTGGAAATTGAAAAGCAAAACTAATCAAATCTCGAAAGTGCGGTTGGTACGTAACGAAGCTTTGTGTATGCTTGTACTTCGGTTAACAGCGAGCGTGGCAATTTTCAGATAATAATGTCAGAGTAATTGGTTAGAGTCAAACAAACGGGTTCGCTCTATCAGCAATACCGTATTTTTGGGTGTATAGCCCCATGGGGCTATAAAAAAATCGAGAGGTCTGATGGGGGGTTATACACTGGGGGGATATACTTGGGGGGGGGGGGGGGGGGGTATACATGGGCAAATTTATGTGTTTGAGAGGGTGTGTGGACGCATGTTTTTGAGGTCAGAAAGTACGTGTTTTAGGGCATAATCGCGGTCAAACAGGGTTATTCTAGTATGAAGACATGCTCAGCTAAGCTTATAGGCATGGTAGCATGATGTAGGAGTAGCTATAGCTAGCTTATGACCAGCTTACATAGGTAGGTTAGGTACCTTCCAGTACATGGGGGGTTATACACCAGGGGGGATATACATAGGACAAAATTTATGTTTTGCCAATGGGGGGTTATACACTGGGGGGTATACTCAGGGGGGATATACACCCAAAAATACGGTAACTGTGCAAAACGGTGGGTTGGGTACGTATGCAACATATTTGTACGGTACAGTATGTGTTCAGGATGTTACGTCGTACTACGGCATTGTGGCGTGTGAGCATATACTCATCATTCAAGGTTCAACTTTCCGTTGTGCTAATAATTATTACTTTGGCTGCTCTTTCGTGCTTGTTGCTAGCGAAATAGTAATTCGAATGATTGATGCCCTTGACATCCACTTTGTAAGCTAAAATACAAGAGCTACGTAATACAAATACATAAAGTATAATACGTTCGTGTACTACGCAGTGGCAGTATGTATTTTGTGTAGAGTGTACATTAACAATCCATGATGACGATTCAGAACAGTCATTTTTGTCTTTTTCGCTGGTCCCGAGCAGTCAGTTGTTTGTTACGTACATTCTGGTTTCTTCCAAATGGCGTATGCCTCTACTACTACCATTCCTGCGCCTACTAGGTACACTAAGTCTTCCTCTTCCTCCTCTTCAACCTATTCCACCTCTTCGAGCAGCAATTTTTCGACGCTGAAGCCGAACGATCTTCTGTTCTGGCGAGACGTACGACGTGTTTTGGAGGGCATCAACCAGCTGCACTGTTGGGCAGAGTTGTCGTGTTTGAAGACGGCGGAGAAGAGTCCTCATCTTCGTCTACACTGCTTGCGGTTGGCGGCAACTTCCGCCTTCTCCGAAGAAGCCCTCAGTCTCCTCACTAACCTCAGCCTCCTGCAGCTTCGCCAACAAGGACTGTCGCAGATGTCCAAGAAACAGACGACCGCACTTCTTTCCTTGCCCTGTCACGCTTTCAGTCGGCTGCTGTCCGCTGTCGACGATGCAGAATTCGCCGTGGACTTGGCACTTGTTTGGCTCAAAGGCAACGAAGTTCAGGACGCAAAAAGACTGACCGAAGTTTTCTCCGCTCTCCCACCACCGTCTCTTTTGGAAGAAACAGGGCGTCGTCGGTTGGCTGAAGAATATCCGAAGGCATGGAAGCGCTGGCTGCAGAAACGCGATTCCGGGCGAGGAAGGTTCAGTCCCAGTTCTACTTGGAAGGACACTCCCGCACGCGTGTCTGGCCCTCCCTGTTTTGCATGCTCATCATCTGCTTCTTCTAAGAAAAGCGATCGGGAAAGAGAGGACGAATCAGAAGGAACTGCCACGATGAAAGAGGCGATGCCGTCCTATTCTTCATCGTTGACTTCCAGCCCCACTCACTCCTCGTACAGCACCAGAGGCGTAGGCGACAGCGAATATGAAGATACTACTACTAGGTACAGCTTCGGATCCCACTTCACTCCAACTGCCACATCCAGCCCACGCCGTCACCACATGTGGCGCGAATCCACCCACGATATCCCAGCCGGTGGTCTTGGTCAAACTACTCCCAAGCACACATACTCGTCCACATTCCTCAACACGCCCTACACCAATCGTTCTTCCCGCTCCCGCTTGTTTCCCCGAGAGTGACACATTTTTCGCTCGGTGACAGCTCGTTTTTCTGGCGCAACTGATACTCGTGCTTACGTTGTGTAATGTGTACCGTAGTATGTTCAAGAGGTATGTATGCACGTGTGAAGTAAATTTTTTTCTATTCACATGTACATACAAGAATCTATACGTCTGACCCACATAAATGCATAGGAACTTGGAAGTGTACATACATACTTAGCTACAGCAAACAATGGTTGAATCGGTTTTAAGGGCGCCGTCGGTCACGAACAGTAGCGCTTCCGGGCGTTTCATTCAGGTCCAAAGCTTCCTGGAATACTGGAATAAAGAGCATTGCATGCAGTAATCCGAAGAGACCAACAAGAAACGCGGTCTTGAAGAAAATACGCACCAAATAGGCGGGTACCAGTGCCAGTACAAGAACGGCCAGGCAAGTGGAGACGGCGGCCTGCACAATGGGCCAGCCAACGTGACTCAATGCGTCCACCGATTTCTGAGAAGCGGACACGGCGGCCGAAGCGCGATGATATCTGTAGCAGATATGGGCGGAGAAATCGACGGATAACCCGATACCCATGAGAATGCAGCTGAGCGAAATGTGGTCCAGATCCGCGCCCCAGAGACTCAGTCCGCCAATGAGACCCAGCGCCAGACTGAGAATGCTGGCGGTGACATAGAATATGGCGATTTTGTGCGGGATAAAAACGGCAGCAACTACTGTCATGGCTGCAACGCCCCAGCCTATCGTCTGCATGGCGCTAGGTGGAATCTGGTCCCGATTGTCCACCAGCCCGTTCACCATGTGCACAATGCTGACGACGCTGAAGTTGGCGTACTTGCGCGCGATGTCCCGCCATATACGCACCATTCGACCTCGTTTGTCCCAGTCGGTGAGGCGATAGAAAGACGTCTTGAAGTCGAAGCCGCTCAGCAGCACTTCTTCCGCGGCTGACTGCATCGCCTTTCTGTCGCGATGAGGATACCGAAAGCGAACGTTTTGCCGATATTGCTGAGCCGATTCCTGCAGAAAGAATTCGCCTATGTAGGAGGTATTGAAGAAATCGCGGGCGGGGTTCACTTCGAAGAAATCGGAGAGAAAGAGCAGGTAATCTTTGAGCCAGAGATGCGTGGAATCCGCGCCGCTGCTGTACTCAGTGGATTCCAATTCGCGCACAAAGTCTAGAAAGCGACGCAAGTTGGCCGGTCGTCGAAA
>JASAMW010003756.1:0-31659 GCA_030247985.1 Epsilonema sp. ZAB3_2
TATCACAATCTTTGCGAAACGGATGAGCTTCCAAGCTGCGGTGCAGACGGTAAGTGTATTGGTACTGAGTGTGTACGTATATGTTAGCCATCTTCCATGAAGCAGCCGTGCGCCACACGAAAGGGGACGCTTCGCTCGCAAAACCTTAGCCTGGGACCCCACTTGCCGACGATGATTTCGCGCCACTCCCCCATCCATTAGTATAGCTAACCTGATTCCCTGATCCCTGCAAAGTGATGTGACGATCCAGATGAGTCCGTTTCAGGCACTGCACTTTGCACCACCCAATTGGATTTGGTGAAAACGCAGAGCTCTTTCGAAAGTATCGCCAGGACGTCACGTTCAGTCTGGCTCAGCTGTTGGACGTGCCATTTAACGTGGCCGTTAAGGCTCCGGCGTTTGTCACCAGTCACCGATGCATCGACTACACATGGCACCTGTCTTTATTCCCAAATCTGCACCGGAAACTTCGGGTCATTCCGCAGCAAGACGGCACCAAGAGAAAGAGGGACAGGGAGGCTCCGACGGTCCGCTGCCGTGGCTTCCCGTCTCCTTTACTTTGCAGGCTCTGCAGTCATCCAAAATGGCTGGAAATATTGGCGGCGAAGTTCTGCAGGAACGCAGCGTCATTGGTCAGCGAGTGGACAGAGGTGGAAGAGGCTGGGGGTTTGCAAGTTTTTTGCCCATAAACTCCTCCACTCTGTTGGCACGAAAAGGAAAGGGTGACGGTTTACATTCACATTCACAGTTGGCTCACAGTGGAGTCGAAGACGCAAAGCTGCGCATTAGGGTGGTTCTGGAGTTAAGGCACAGCCTGTTCAATGTGGACCAGCTACTTCTTCGTAGGCGGAAAATCGCCGCCAATGTCGCAAACAGAGTCGTTTCGCCGTCAAGCGTTGCTTCAAAGTTTACCGTTGCCATGCAAGAAGAATTGAAGCAATTCTGTGCGGCGGGTACCCGACTTTGTCCTCACCTTCGCCTTTGATCCCTGATGAATTCCAAGCTTCAGAACAGCGTGACATCCTGGTCACATTTACCTCTCGCACTGGAGACACTTTCCATGTTCACAAGAGTCTTTTGGCAGCAAGAAGCGGCTATTTTCAGCGCCTAATATCAACTTCCATTCCATTCAACAACAAATTTCTCGACTTTCCAGTCAGCGGAAACTTCAGCACAACGGCCTTGCGTGAGATGGTGCAGTACTTGTACATAAATTGCACGAGCGATCACCTGACTTTTGCGGTCGCTGAAGAGCTGATGTATGTCGCTCAGGCATTGCAGCTACCAGAAGAGCTAATGCAAATTTGTGAGCAACGGTTGCTCGAGAAAGTACTACATGATGATGACCACCGCTATGCCATGACGACTTCAACAGTGGTTCGATACTGGAAACTCGCTGACTTATTTCGCCGAAAACTTTTGAAGAATTGTGCGGCGAATCTGCTGCTGGACAGCTGGGATTCCACCTTCTCCAGTGGTCAACCTCAAAATCGCACCTCGAATTCTTTCTTGGGTGGAATGGCGGTAGATTCGAATAGCCGAATTGGATCGTCATCGCGACAGCTGCAGAATAGCCTACTGTTCGAAGAGTTGATAACTTTGGCAGCACGGCGACTTCAAGTTGTGGAAGTTACAACAGACTGACTAAAGTTCAAGCGATACCCGCCTTAGCCGCGGGTACTGCGCCAGACACGGGAATGCACCAGCCAGCTGCCATGCCATGTAGGCCTACTGTATATCAAGAAAGAATTGACCGCCGCAGTGCCCAGCCCAACGGTGCATGCAAAAACTGTTGTGGTGTCCAAGGCTAAGCGGGGGTATCGGTTAGTTTAGTTTATTTCAAACTCTTTGCGTTTTGTACAAACTTTGGACGACGCAATAATTTTGCAAATTTTTATTCCATGGTGGCAGCTTTTAGTTTGTAAATAAAGCAGCACAACAAAACAAACACAAAGTGGAAGGCGACAACAGCTGGTGGTCGTTTGGAGAAATGCCGCAGGCGCCGATTGCAATGAAAAAAGCTATTCGATGGTAGCAAGAATGTATACTATATAGGTGGGGGAATAAATAGGTGAAGCGTTTCCGTACAAAACATCATAGCGACCAAGTACGGTCGTACCTACGTACTCCGTGTTTGCGGATTCCACACACCCGTGAAAAGCGTTCTTTCACACCCTCGGAAGCGGATGTCCGCAAACGTGGAGTCCGTAGGTGTGGAAGTTTGCCTTGCTTCTACTGGTCTGGAAGTTGCCTTCCACGGGTATATTATTTATTATTGCCCCCACCTAATAATAGTATACTCACCGTTCCGAATTGGTCACAGCTCATAAAAAGTTGCTCCGGACATTGTTGTGAACTACGCACTACGGACGGACTGGACTACTGTATATTATTTATAATTTATATTTATAATAATATTTATTATTTATATTATTTTGATTTGAGGACACGTACCTCTTGAGCACGCTCAAGTGTAAAACATATAAATAGGAGTCCTTGACGAAAAGACGACGAAAAGTTCCGAAAGGAAGTTCCGAAAGGGGTATTAACTAATACGCAACCAAAACAACCAACAACCAAAACAACCAACGTGGACTTCCTAAAAAATAGCTCCGCCTAAATAACACACTAGCTGCGCGTGTGAACCATGATCAATCAATCAATATACCCTTATCGAAATTGTGGGGTAGCGTGGGGACAGTTGGTCCAAACACATGCAGTAATGTTTGCATCCAACAAAAGTATAGAGTGACCGAAAAAATGGAAAACTTCCAATGTCATAGGCGTTCCAAGTGTTCCAACAAAATAGCATGAATTCGCATGGAAAATATGGATTGCAATTCTAGGTTGAAGTTACTGGGCACTGAGAGCTGGGTGGTGAATGGAAATATGTCTTGCGCAGGCGCTTGGGCAGACTTCAGCTCAGGCTGAGGCTTAGGCTTAGGGCTTAGGTATTGGATTCAGAGGAGTAGACCTCAGCCTCAGCCTTAGCCTGTCTGTCCATGTGCCTGTGCAAAGTAGATATTACCATGCACCCCGCATCCACCATGCACCCCCTGCACCCCCAAATTACCCCGCACTACCCTATTGCAAACGCTGGCTCAAATATTATCATGCTACCCAGCCCATTTGTTGCTTCGACAATGTCTGTTGCGCCACTTTGTTTGTATGCGCCATTTAGGCAGATCCTATTTTCAAGAAGTCCACGTTGGGTGCGATTTGGGTGTTTTGGTTGTTGGTTGTTTTGGTTGCGTATTAGTTATTACCCCGAAAGGAAGGAAGAATCAGAAGAGGAAGCTGAAGGATCAACAAGAGATGCGGGATGCCTCCAACTCTCAAATCATTGGATCAACTTGAGGATACCGCCGGCAAAACTTCGTCCTCATCCATGAAAGCAAAACCGGAAGAAGGAGAAGAGAAAGCGGAGGGGAAAATGGCGGAGGAGGAAGAAGAAGCGGGAAGCAGCGAAAACGAGGCTTCCTCCGCCAAGAAGAAGAGTAAGAAAAAGAAGAGTAAGCACAAGAAGGAGAAAAAGGAGAAGAAACGGGAGAAATCGGGGAAGAAACGTAGCAGCAAACGAAAGCGTCGTGAGTCGGAAGCAGAAGGAGAAGAGAAAGCAGCGAGTAATGGCCAGGCTGCCAGCATTTCACCGAAAATGGACGTTGGAAAGCTGCCGGAAAAGAACGCGGCGTCAACGGAAGCGAATAACGACGTAAATATGGACGAGCAAAGTCTGTCGACGAAAATCGCCGAGAAATTGGACGCTTTGGAAGCAGCGAAAAAATCGGCTGCTCATTCCCCTGCTGGGTCTGGCGACATTTTCCTCGGTTCCGGTGGCGAGGAAGCCAGTAACAAAGATCAGCTAGAAGACCAAGATTTAGAAGAATTGGAGAGACGACGTGCGGAGTTGGAAAAGGAACTGATGAACCAAGTGGATAGTCAGCTAGGCAGCACTTCTAGCAGTCGATTTCGTCGTGATGTAGCAACGAGGGAGAAGAGAAAGGGAGGCGAGGATGAAGATAGAGCTGCGGAACAGCGAAGGGAAAGAGACAGGAAGAAAGAAGGAGGAGATGTCAGCTCTAGCAGCAGAGGAGGAAGAGACAGAAGCGGCAGCAGAGATGACAGCAGGCGGCAGGATTGGAGACAGAGGGACTCCGGCAGAAGGTATGTACGTACGGCACGCATTTTATTGTACACTATCACATTTGGGCTGGGCATTGAGCATTGACTTGCTCATGAACAAAGAGGAGGTTCTGTGGGGTAAATCCTGACAGGGGGAAACCACCGAATCCTGTTCAAGCGAGTACCTACTGATTTCGAAACCAAAACAACGGAGTCGGTTCGCCTAACACTGCAGTCGACAATCTTGGTCACGAACTGGACACTTGCCGGCTTTACCCCACAGTACCCTATGCTCTATCATAGAGAGGCTTTGGACTTTGGTTTACTTTGTGGACGAGTATGTATGCGTTTGACATGCTATACTAGTCAGTCCCCAATTTTCCGTTTCTTTGCTTGCAGGACAGACGAAGATTCCTCTTCGCGATCTCGTCGCCGCAACAAGTCGCCCGTTCGTTTTCCTGCCCGACCCCCGTCCCGATCCCCCGTTAGAGATCGCATCAAACCGCCTCCGGACCTGAGCAGCAGGCGCAGTGATCGCGAGAGCAGAAACGACCACCGGAATACGAACATCAGAAGTCGGGGAGGCGACTACCGAGGCAGGGAACGAGACCGCTACGGATACAGCAGAGGAGGAGGAGGCAGGGATCGGGACCGGGAACGGGATCGAAGGGGCAGGGGCCACGACCCCTACAAGGGCAGCTTATCCGAGGGACTTGTGCATCGCGATCACGAGTCGGATGACGAGTAAGTTTCTCAGTTTGCCACGTTCAGATAAGCGACGCACACGCTGCGTGTTCATGCAGTTTCTGGGCGGACGCCGCTTATCTGAACGCGGTCTTGTCACGTATGCATAGCGAATGAGCATGTGAATACGCCGTTTATATTACTTATCTGGTATTAGTTGGGGACATGTCTGATGTTTTTTTTGTAGCATGAAGCACGTGGAGTGGAAGGAGGATGAGGAAGAAGCGGAGGAAGCGCAGATCGCGAAAATGCGGCAGCGTCGCGCCAAACTCGCCGCCGCCGCCCAGCGGACGGCGACGGAAACTGACGCCACTCGGACTCCACAGCCGAAAGGAACAGCAACAGGGGATAGGAAGGAGGAGAGCGCGAGCAGAGGCGGCTCCGCGTCTCCCAAGCGCAAAAGGAGGTGAGAGAAAAAAGCACGAATAATCATTGCATCAGCGAATAACATGGGTCTACGTATGTATATGCCTGTCAGACATAGCTGAAACCCCACCTTTCTGTACCCAGAAACGGTGTGAGTGTTTATGTCTCCCTGGCCTACCGCGGTTTTAGGATATCCCCGTATGTTATTCCGGGTGTTGTTGTAGAAAACGAAGTCGTTCTTCTTCGTCTTCCGAGGCTTCTTGGAAACGCGAGGAGGAGGAGGAGGAGGAGGACATGGACGACATTCAGAAGCAGTTGCTGGAAGATGTGGCTCGTCTCGCCGGCAGAAGACGCGGCGACGCCTCCGACTCCCGCTCAGGAACCCCCTTCGACTTCATGGGACTCATGCACGAAAAGGTACACACCACACGTACACTGTACTACGTAGCCTATGCTTAACGTAAAACTGTCTGTAGGGTAGGATACCTCGGAAATGCGGAGTCAGGTTGAATAGGGCGTTTATTGCTGTAAAAAAACAAAAGTGTACGGAGTCGGGTGAACTGAGTGCCCGCCGCTCCTTACACGTACGTAGACAGTGAAGTAGATCTGTATGTACTGCTATGTGTATTACCGTGCCTTATTTTTTTCTGTGTGACGCCTTGCTAAATTGCTGTTTTAGGTGGATCACATTCCGGGTCATACCGCTGCGGAAATTGACGAAGCCTACCGCAGGGAAAAGGAGGAGGAAGCGGCTCTGATAAGGGGGGATTCGAAGCGTAGGGAACGAAAGAGGAAAGCGCAAGAGGAAGAAGCGGAGGAAGAAGAAAAGGGAGACGAAGGAGAAGAGAGCAAATCGGGAGCTCACGACCTCGACATGTTCTCAGAAGGAGATGTGCAAATCAAGAGAGATGTAAGCTGCGATCAAGCCTTTCTTATTCGGTCTGTTTGTTTACATACAACTTACGGTATGTTGATGTTTATGTACGTACTGTATGTACATCAATTATGTTGGTGGTTTGGTTGTACATGTACGACACGTGCAGTAAGTGTGCGAATTGTTGCAGGACTTGGCTGTGACTGGCGTTGGCATGAACGTGCGAGACAATTACGACGACACCGAAGGATACTACAGTAAGTGCAGCCCACCCACATTGCTTGCACGCTTGCTTCTTTACGTGGTCATGTACCTATTACCTATAAAGCTACACGTGCATACTCCTAGTACTGTTTATTAGTTTTTGGTGAACATTACGGCACATAGTTGTTTATTTTTGCAGAGTTGCGGTGCGGAGAAGTGTTGGACTCTCGCTACCTGGTGTACGGATATACGGGACAGGGTGTGTTCGGCAATGTGGTACGCGCCCGAGATCAGGCGAAAAACAATCGAGAAGTCGCCGTCAAAATTATTCGCGCCAACGAAGTCATGTAAGTGCTGCTGTTGTGCTCTTCTTCAGTCTCCTATATTCAGTCTTACAGAGCATGATAGTGCGGGGTAATTCGGGCCATCCCTACCTCTTTCTTTACCCAATTAGGAAGGGCGATGAAAACAACCCAGCAACTGTACAAGGATATTTTTGATTGCAAGTTCTCCAATTTTCTTTTTTTCCACATGGAAAAATGGGATGGGGTGGCCTGAATTACCTCGCACTATCACACCTACTTGAATAAGTTCACGAGATGCGTATCTTTCTTCCTGTAAGCCAGCGAGCAAACACAAACGACCAGTGTCTCTGCATTATTGTAGGCACAAGACTGGCTTGAAAGAGTTGGACATCATCAAACGGGTGAACGAGGCTGACCCGGAGGACAGGTACCACGTCGTTCAGCATTTCGGCCACTTTTTCCACAAGAAGCACTTGTGTTTAGTCTTCGAACTCCAAAGGTAAGCATATCGTGTATGTAGCCTGCTGTGCTCATTTTCTTACGATATGCATCGGCAGGTGCGTAGCTACGTAGAGTAGCCTCGAGAAAATAGAAGACGGAGGAGAGGCGTTTATTTTCTCTGGTCACTCCTTGGGCTGGGCTATGGGTGCTCAAACAGAGATGACCAGCGCATTATTGATCCGCCCGCCGGTCTTCTATTGTCTCGCAGCTACTCTACTATATGTACAATAGATGTATAGGTAGGTAAGTAAAGGAACGGGAGGTCTGCCTTTCAATGATAAAAGAATGCTGTACGTTGGGATCAGACTAGAATGTATGTAGATGGTGAACCTTTTTGCTTCCGGAACGTTTCAATTCACAAACTGGAATCCTCATCAGGTGGCAAAAGGTTTTGGGTCATCTGATGCCATCGTACATCATTCTTTTATTAGCAATACTATCAGCCAGTAAAGACGGCCTTTCTTTGCAAGATGCATTATTATCCCTCATGAGGAAAGTTGCTCAGGTTATTTATTTCTCATTATGTATGTGCATACTTTGTGTTGCAGTATGAACCTTCGGGAAGTGTTGAAGAAGTACGGCAAAGACGTGGGTCTGCATATCAAGGCGGTTCGCTCCTACACGCAGCAGCTGATGTTGGCGCTGAAACTGCTGAAAAAGTGCAGCATCCTGCACGCGGACATCAAACCCGACAATATTCTGGTAATGTGTCTGGGGTGGGGTCGTCAATTATGCCTGATTCACGTAGATGAGCTGTGTCGTGTGTGTTTTAGGTGAACGAGTCGAAGCTGCAGCTGAAAGTGTGCGACTTTGGCAGCGCGACGCACGTGGGAGACGCGGAACTCGCCCCCTACCTCGTCTCCCGCTTCTATCGCGCACCCGAAATCAGTAAGTATGCATGATGAAGGGTACTTGGGGGTAAAGATGGACAGGAGGTACCGTATTTACCGGTGGATAGCCCACTATTATGCATAGCCCCATATAAAGAGTACCCACTGTAGAGTATGTACCTGAAGCTACCTGTATAAAAGCTGGTAATAAGCTACCCATAGCCCTCCCACACTAAGCTAAAGATAGCTGGGGTAGCGGAAAAGCTAAGATGTCCGGAATTGATACTGTCCGGATTTACCCCGTTGTGTTGTACCCAACCTCTTTTGGAATGCATAATGTTGTTTCAACTGTGCATGCTCCATGACATGAGTGTATGTAACGCCGCCGTGTATTGTGTGTGTTGTAGTATTGGGGATGATGCCGTACGACTACGGAATCGATCTGTGGGCATGCGCAGTGACCATCTACGAGCTGTACACAGGGAAGATCTTGTTTCCGGGTAGAAGCAACAATCAGATGTTGAAGTATATGATGGATTTGAAAGGTGCGTTTCCGAATAAGTTCATACGCAAGGCCACCTTCAGAGAACAGCACTTCGACGTCTCCTCCTGCAACTTCCTCTACTACGAGATCGACAAAGTCACCAACAAGGTACACTACACACCCTTGCTAAAGTAAAGCAGTAAGCAGAAGTAAATATGCGCTGAGCATGCACTGCTAGGGCCACCCAAGAATTTCAATTTCAAAAGGAAGGAAATAAAAAAACTGTGGCATCAAGAAAAGGGCAAGCTTCACTTTGATACCAGCCACTGCGCACACTATGTATCCTATGGTAATTTCTTATTTTGTTTTAGGAGAAGGTGAGCGTGTTGGGGTCGATCAAAGCGGTGCGGGATTTGAAGTCTGAGCTGCGCGGAGTGCAGAAATTGGATGCGTTGGGACGGCGCAAAGTGGATCAACTGCGAGATTTCCTCGACCACTGCCTCGCCCTGGATCCGGCGAAGCGCATGACGGTCGGCGACGCTCTTCGCCATCCATTTGTGACGGAAAAATGACATCACAATGACAGGATTGATTGACCGTCACTTGGCGTCAGATGACGGATTGGTGGCGATGAATGATGTCAATTGATGCAGCATCCCTGGGTCTTGACTGCAGGCAGCGCAAGCTTGACTCGGAGCTGTACATGACCGCTTTTTCTTCATAACAGTACAGTAGCGTTTTGTAGCGTGCCTGTGTAGGTGTATGTACATACATACGTACGTACAGTAATGGTGTACTGTGTGCGTTGTGCCTGAGTATTTGTGTGTGCTGATGCTCTGGAGGTTTTTAGTGATTGAATGAGGGAGGATACACGTGTGTGATCTCCGTCCGCGGCAACGCGAATGAACGCGCGGGCTCGAGCCTGAAAACGTTGTACTATTCCGTTTACGGCGAGAGTTACGTGCTAGCTAAGAGCCACATACGTACCTACGCTACCACCCATGGCTTATGTACCACAATATTGAGCGAGACAGTAATGTGACTATGACTGTGGCTTTGTTGACTAGATCAGATCCCTTCCTCCTTCTGTGCTCAGCTCACAGATGCAGCAGACGCTTGCTTGTTAGCTGAAAACGAAGCGAACACCATCTCTGCTTGGAGGCGCCATGAGTACACGTAAGACGGAGAGAGTAAGCAACAAGAACGAAACATGCTTTTCAAGTAGGCCTGTTGTTACTTTTTACATAATGTTCGCTGTATGAAAACATTGTGCAGTGAGGAGGAATAAATTTATTCGATGCGATATTTGCAGCTATCTGTTGTACTATCACTTCTTACAGCTCAGCCGTTCATTCTACGTACAGGTAACACAGACATAGCAGCTAGCGCTTTTCATCCTATACTTGTATGTGCTCAGATCCATCGTGGTCTTGACCTTCTAGGTAGAAACGTAGGCCACAGTAACCGCAGGCGTGGTTGCCTGGCTTGTCCTACAACAGCATAGAGATCTGGAACTATTTAGTAGGCTACATTACATATGCACAGGAATATGGCATGGTTTATGTACATGAAAGCCGTTGGGAAGGTGTTACGTACGCCAGAGCGATGGCTCATTCACATATGAAGCATAATGCGCTCGGCGAACGCCTGTAGCCTCCGTGGCTTACCATGCTTTTGTGTGTGTCGAACCAACTGTGAACCTGCCGAGCGTACGCCCAGCGCATGTCTCCGAGGTGACTGGGCCATGAGGACATGTACTATTCCTCGCAAAACGAGCAACGGGCGGTGCCTTCTATTCAGCAACCGACCATCATGCTGTATGTAGTTAGTTACTGTACTGTACTTTGCTTTTGCTGGTATGTACGGGATTGTGTGTCGTACCAGGTTGATGAATATCTTGGGATGTCCGAGGGCGCCGCCGCCGCCGTCGCAGGAGACGACGCGATCTGTGCAGGGCGTGGGCGGCACTTGGGCGATCAGATGCATGGCGATATTCGGGTTCACTTGCTTGGGCGCCACTGTGAATCTCGCCAGACGCCAGTCCTCTTGATCCCATGCCTGCAGCACACAACACAGAGTTGGTTGCAGTCTGGAGTACACTACGTATGTACGTGTTGAAGAGAGTAGGAGCAATATGGAACCGAAAAGGGGGAACCGAAAAGTTGGAAAGCAGAGAGTGGTCAATGCTGAACCGTAATATGGTTGGCGTGCAGTGTTGTGTATGAAGGCTCAATCACATCTGAGGCGTGCACTGGCCGTTACGCTCGGCGTGACCGGCGTAAACAATGGCATGGACAGCCATAGCCAGGCCAGCGCATTTTCCTTCAATGTGAATGAGCCTTTGCGGCGTGATTATGTACGTGCATACGTACCTAGTACGTACCTCCAGGATGAATGTACAGTAGTACGTACCTAGTACATACGTACCTGTCCAGTGTGAGTGATCTTATCGAATTGCAACTCCGATGGCTGTGCATCTGCTGGTAGGTGTTCCCTTGGGGCGACCAAGGCGTCTTTATCTTTCTGTTCTTTTGAAGAAGCAGAAGAGGAGGCTGCTGCTGCGCTGAAACATCTGCTGGAGCTGCACGACGATGACGCCAAAATGCACATGGCGTTCTCCAATCTACCGACTTGGTGCAGCTTGAATCTTCCAGCGAGCATAGCCGCCATAATGAATGAATGCGTCAACTGCTGAGGATGAAGAAGTCAAATGAACGTTATTGCCAGATTATCGATCGATATTGATTTTTTGACTTCTCTCAGGAACTTCACGGTTGGCAAACTGTCATGTGTGTACGTACTTGTAGTACAGTGCAATACATTGGTGGAGGGGGTTATACTAAAAGGCGGACGCGGACGCGGACGCTGTACTAAAAGGCGGACGCATAAAAGGCGGACGCCGTACTAAAAGGCGGACGCATAAAAGGCGGACGCCAATTTCAAAAGGTGTGCTCACGTTTGCCCTATGGACGTTGTACTAAAAGGCGGACGAACAAAAGGCGGACGCTGTACTAAAAGGCGGACGAACAAAAGGCGGACGCTGTACTAAAAGACGGACGCATAAAAGGCGGACGTTGTACTAAAAGGCGGATGCACAAAAGGCAGACGCCTATAACAAAAACATCTTTCAACCTTCTGTCAATAAGAGCTGAGCGTTTGAGAGTTTGAGCTTTATGTATGCTTCTTTACTAAACGGCGGACGCGGACGCATTTTTGTAACAGGCGTCCGCCTTTTATGCGTCCGCCTTTTAGTACAGCGTTCGCGTCCGCGTCCGCTTTTTAGTATGGCGTCCGCCTTTTGTTCGTCCGCCTTTTAGTACAACGTCAATAGGGTAGACGTAAGCACACCTTTTGAAATTGGCGTCCGCCTTTTATGCGTCCGCCTTTTAGTATGGCGTCCGCCTTTTATGCGTCCGCCTTTTAGTACGACGTCCGCGTCCGCCTTTTAGTACAGCGTCCGCGTCCGCGTCCGCCTTTTAGTATGACCCTGGTGGAGGTCCGTCGTTTATACAGAGGACTATGGAGTTGACGTAGACGTCTATGTAAACGAGGAACCATTTTACGTTGTGATACGGTGCTTTTGTGCGTGCAAAAATTTTGCGCATGCGCACTGACATCAAACTTGGACATAGAAAAAATTTGCTCGGTCCCGGACTTTGTTTTTGGTTCCGGCTGCGAATTTGCGACAATTTTGACAAATTGGAGCCGTATCACGCGTTGGAATTTGCTTGAACAGGACCAGAAGAGAAGAGGAAATTTTTCTGCCCATACCAGTTGCTGTTTCGACAATTTTTGATCAGTTTTTTACCGAAAAATTGGCAAATTTCGGTTCCTCGAGTAGTTCTGGACAACTGGACGTAGGGGATACTTCCAGCTGCGTTGGCAATCTCAAATCGCTTTCAAATAACAGGTGAGCTGCCTCTCTATTCAAATCATGTACACTTTGCCCGCTGTTCTGTCTGTATTTCTTGTTAGGCCCCATTCTTTGGTTTTGTACGGCTACTGTGCAGTCGGTTCAACGTGTATTTGTATGTTCAGGGTGTGATAACAATGTCGACTTTCTTGCAAGACCAAGTGAAGAACGATATCAAGCTTCTCAGTCCGCCAAAGCCGTCTAAACCTGCGCCTAGGCCCGAATCCTCTTCACCTCCTGCGCCTAAGACTGATTCCAAGGCTTCGGCTGGGCCTAAACCTGAATCCTGTTCGCCTCCTGCCTCTACGAAGCCTCAGTCAGCTTCGCCCCCTCTGTCTGCGTCAGCTGATTACAACCAGAATGGGCATGTGAACGAAACGGGAGCGATGGGCATGAAGGAAAAGATAAAGAAAGAAGAGAGCGAAGGCAAGGAAAAGAAGATGGCGGAAAAGAGGAAGAGGGAGATGGAAAGCGACGAGGACGAAGACGACGTACCTTTGGTATGGCATGGGGTACTGTGGGGTATAACGTGGGATACAGTAGTGGCAGAAATATATAACATTATAGAGAGGGGGGAATATGCATCTGACGTAGTGAGGCAGAAAGAAGGCCAGCGACCAAATCGGTTCGTATATATGACTCGTTCGAATTTACGACGCGTCGTATGTGCGACTTGTGCGCGTCGTATATACGACGGACGGTCGTATACACGAACAAAATTTTGTTCGCATATACGACTGTCGCATATGCGACCGAGTCGTAAATACGACTGAACAGAAAGCAACACGTCGCATACGCGACCGAAAAAGAGTCGCATATACGACCTCAAATCAGAATCTTTTATTGGGCAATTTTTGAGATTATCCCTTTAAACAGGAAAAGTCACACATATGTGACGCGCAGAAATTTTCCATTTTATCCATAGCTTTTGGTATAGTAGGCGTTCCATCCGTTGATGTGATCTATCCGTTGCAATTGCAGTCGAAATTGCTAAAGGTGTTGTTCGATCCATAGCAAAGTACCCATAACTTTTCACGAAAATATCCATAAGTTTTCAAAAAAAATTTGGAAAAAAAAAATATCCATAGCAAAAAAAAAAAATATCCATAGCAAAAAATTTTCGACACAACGTTGTCGGTCATTTTTAATCTATCCATAGCTCTCATTTTGTACTGTCGGCGCTTCCTCTTCATCATTGTCGGCTGGTCGGCTTAATTCTATCCATAGCAACTGCTATGGATACTTTTCCCAAAACCTACGGATAAAACACTATGGATGGAGCAACGAATTTTTTTTTTAAAATTGAAATTTTTTGCCAAAATTTACAGATAAAAATAACACTTTAGTTCGAAAAATTTCGAAAAAAATTCCAACCGATTTTTCATTCCATCCACTGGATTTCATCCGTTGCGCAAAAATTTTCGCTTCTCGCTATGGATAAATCCATTCCTGTTTATAGGATTATTGTTCCTCTGCTGCCGCTGCTGTTGAAGGCTGAAGCTCGGACAATTTCATGCCATGACAATTTTATCCCTGACGAAGACCAACGTTCCGTTTTGGTCGAAACGTCGGAATGTATGTACGTACGTCGTCAATAAATATTTCATCAGTTGTTCGTCGTACTGTAAACGCATCTGGCTTTTATCCCGAAAAATAGTGCTCAACATCTTGCATGTACTGTAGCATCAATTTCATGCCGCTCTATAATTTGATTGGACGCAAAGAGTACTGGACTTATGGCGTTTCATTGATTTCAATTTACACACAGTCTTTCGAGTGTACGTACATGTACATACCTAGTGATGAGATTTAATTCGAGTTTTTTCCTTTGTGTTTGATTGAAAATATCGACGATGAAACATGATTTATCGACGAAAATGGAGTGGAAAAGTATTGCGATTTTGTGTGCCCTATGTGTGACTACCGTGATCCTAAAATAAGACCCATTTTGCGGTCGCGTATGCGACGTGTTGCTTTTCTGTTCGGTCGTATGTACGACTCGGTCGCATATGCGACGGTCGTATATGCGAACAAAATTTTGTTCGTGTATACGACCGTCCGTCGTATATACGACGCGCACAAGTCGCACATACGACGCGTCGTAAATTCGAACGAGTCATATATACGAACCGATTTGGTCGCTGGCCTTCTTTCTGCCTCACTACGTCAGATGCATATTCCCCCCTCTCTATAATGTTATATATTTCTGGTAGTGGGGTAAATTCTGTTTGCTTTATCATCTCGTGACCAAAACAGCTGTGTAGTATTTTACGCAACCTACCTACGTACGTACTCCGATGCAACACCCGACTCATGCCGCGTTCACCATACATCGGTAACGTCCATACGTATATGGAACCGCAAACGACCATGTACTCGTAACTTAGATACGTACGGACGTCTGGTGAACGCGACATCAGCTGTATTCGGATTTCTGCCCTGCTTCACGTACTCACATTCTGCAGGAGTACATGCAATCTGCGCATCACGGACTAAGTTCCACAGCGAACTCTTGTCCGGTTTTACCCCGCATTACCCGTTGTTTTACACATGTACAGTGTTCGAGTCACGGTGCTTGCACAATGCATAGCTCAGTGGTAGAATGGGGTGATGCGTGCCCTGGTTCGATTCCCAAATAACCCGGCGTATGCTTATAGGTGGGGTTTTCCTCGTTGTACAGATTCAAAGAAAGAAGTTGTTGGACAAAGGGAAAGATGGACATTTGGCGAATAATCACGTGAAAAAGGAGCTGCTTTCTCCGGAGAAGAAATCGTCTAGTCCCGTCAAACAGAGTAGCAGTACAGCTGTGATCAATCAGCAGCACAAGAGAAAAGTGGACAAAGAATCGGACAGTGAAGATGACGTTCCGCTGTCTCTGAGGTAAAGCTTGTTCATAGCCTAAAGTCAGTAGTTTATTTCGTCCACCGAAAGAATTGAGCAGATATTTTCAATGCTGTGGATAAGGCTGTATAAGAACACCAAATTGCATGGACATTGCCATGCATTCCTGATTCGTCGCAAAAAAGTCTTTCGGGACTTTGGGGAAAATCTGCGCTTTCTCTTCGTCACATACTAGTAGTCTTTTGTAAGACAGTCTACTGTTTGTGTGTGCATGAGCATAATCCTTTTACGTTTTTTAGGGCAAAGAAGCTCAAGAGGGAAGAGAAAGATGATGAAGAAGAGGAGGAAGAAGAAGATTACACGCCGCCGAAAGTAAATGTATAATCGTAATATTTTCGTTGACGGTTGATAGTTCAAGTTCACATCTGAGACATGCACACCAGGCGTACGCTCGGCGTGTTCATTATAGCTCGACACACGCAAAGGCATGTACAGCCATGGATGCGCCGGGCGTACGCCGAGTGTATTTTCTCCCAATGTGAATGAGCCATGAGGTGCAAACAGCTTTTACTTTTTCATTGCAGAAGAAGGAGAAGCATCATCACCATCGAGAGGAGAGGGAAAAGAAGAAGCATCATTCTGACAAGAAACACAAGCACAAACATCACCATAAACACGATAAAGATTCCAAGAAGAAGCACAAAGGCTCGAAGGACGACCTACAGGGGGATGTTTGGAAATGGTAGGCAGCTGTGGGTCGGGGAATTTAAGGGGGAGGGGGCAGGACCTAGCCAAAACCAACTGTACTTTCGTATCATAAGTAGCACATGAATAGGTACACGATGCTGCCGAACATACGGCTGTTTTTCTACAGGTGGGAGGACGAACCTTTGGAAGAAGGTGTGAAATGGAAGACGCTGGAGCACAACGGTCCCCTGTTTGCGCCACCATACGAGTCGCTACCCAAGAATATTCATTTCAAATACGACGGTAAGGAAGGAAAAGAGCTGAAACAACGTGCAGCTGATTGGTATCTATACACGATTTGGTATGTAATGTACTACGTGTGTTACGTTACAGGTAAGGTTGTGAAACTGAATGAGCCGGCAGAAGAGGTTGCGACCTTCTACGCGAAAATGCTGGACCACGACTACACGACGAAACCGCGCTTTCGGAAGAATTTCTTCAAAGACTGGAGACGGGTACGTACGGTATGCTTCGTCACCTGCTACAGGAACGTACTGCATTGTACGTACGTCACGTACAGTATGCAGATATCGGTCCGGTCTGGGGCAGCACATCACCTCACATACCCCACTTCAATATACCGCAAACTGCATACCCCATGCCAAAGATCGAAGCTTTACTGCACGTGCGGTGGTACGCATATACATAGGTGGAGTTGGCTTTATTGTTGCAGACGATGACGTCTGAAGAGCGTGCCTTGCTTGTGGAGCTGGATAAGTGTGATTTCCGACAAATGAACGAGTACTTCAAGGAGCTAGCGGAAGAGCGCAAGAATCGTACCAAGGAAGAGAAACAGGTACGTACTGAAAGTACAGTGCTTACAATGCGGACTCAGCTCTTGGCGGCCAGGTAAAAAAGCTGCTGCTTACTGGCCGCAGAGAGTTGAGTCCATTATCGCTACGCTACACGATACATGCGGGCTTGTTTTTTTTTCAAAGTGTGATAGTGGCAATAAGCATACAATGTGACGAACATGCTGTTGGTTAGTATTGTGATGTGATATGATATGGGAAGGTTTGCTCGTCCGAAAGCGTTGTGCATGTACGTACGCATGTGTACTGTATGTAGTTGTTGTTTTAGAAGCTGAAAGAGCAGAAGGACGAAGAGATGAGGAAGTACGGGTTCGCCATGGTGGATGGATACAAGCAGAAGATAGGCAACTTTCGCATCGAGCCGCCCGGCCTGTTTCGCGGCAGGGGCGAGCATCCACGCATGGGCATGCTCAAGAAACGCGTGCGACCACAGGACGTCATCATCAACTGCAGCAAGTGAGCACGGAGTTCAAGTTTGCGCCACTTTATTTTATTAGTCTGGCCAGAGAGAGTTCGCTATGGGACTCAAGTCGTCCTGCGTAATTTGCATTTACTTCTATATACGAGTACACGAAGCGCGGACAAAAATTGGCCTGTTTGAATCTATTTTACGCGACGCGCCTTGAATGCCATAAGCGAACTCTTACTGGGCAGACTATAGTAGTGCGCTACACACGTGGTGAGTAAACAACTTTTGATGAATTCACTGTATGTACCCATAGGGACAATAATGATTGCACCGATCGTGCGAACAGGTGAGAAAGATTACGTGCGTTGGAGCAATGAGAATGCTCAAAACGCAATAAACCGTAAATTTACTCATCACACGTGTACTGCACTATTTCCGCATTACATGCCCACCAGGTGCAAAGTTACAAGGTGTGGAAGGCATGGATGTGTGCTGTAGGGGCTCCAAAGTGCCGCCGCCGCCTCCCGGTGCCAAATGGCAGGAGGTTCGACACGACAATACAGTGTCCTGGCTGGCTTCTTGGACTGAGAACGTATTAGGCCAGAATAAGTACATCATGCTCAATCCCAGCTCCAAAATCAAGGTACCTATGTACGAAGCGGTGGTAGTCTTTCTATCTGCTGCTGCATGTGTACCTTACACACGATACGTATGGTGTGTAATATGTACACATGCATGTATGTTCGTGTGTGTTGCAGGGTCAGAAGGACTGGGAGAAGTACGAGACGGCGCGACGGCTGAAGAAGTGCGTGGACAAGATACGCGCGCAGTATCACGAAGATCTGAAGTCGAAGGAGATGCGCGTTCGTCAGAGAGCCGTCGCACTCTACTTCATCGATCGCGTAAGCTGTTATACATAGTGCATGCAGACATCGGCACGGTATCAAGGGTGGGGGTATGTAGTTGGGGTTATGTCGGGTCTAAAATCTGGGGTCAGCCACATACCCCCAGGAAAATTTTTTTTTTTCAACATACCCCAGAATTTCCAACATACCCCCAGAAAAAAATCGCTACATACCCCCAGATTTCCAACATACCCCCAGATGAAAATGACAGCATACCCCCAGGATGTCAACATACCCCCAAAGTTCAAAGTGCTGCAAATTTTTGCACCCATCAAAGAGGTGGGTGCAGAGTGGGGTATCCATTCAGATGCCCCAAAGCAAATTTACTTGCATGCTACCAATCCACGCTGGACCCAACACTCGAGGCCGCACGAGGGACAGGCAGGGTCCCGAAGCGAAAGAATCGCAAAGTGATTACGGTAGCCTACGTACGTGGTAAAAATGAAGACGACAAAGCGCGCAGCGAGCAAAAGGAAGAAACGAAGAAGCGCGCGCGTCGTGGTCTTCGTTTTTACCACGTACGTAGGCTACCGTAATCCCTTTGCGAATCTTTCGCTTCGAGACCCTGCCTGTCCCTCGTGCGGCCTCGAGAGTTGGGTCCAGCGTGGATGAACCAAGTACTGAATTTGATCACCTCAACTATAACAATGATGAAGAATACAGAATGAACAGAGAAGTGATAAGTCAGAAACTACTGCCACCATCTAATGTGTTTTGCTAGCAGTGGCTGTAATATATCATGTGCAGGATAGATAAAGTAGACACAGTAGTATGTAGTAACAGTAAGCAGTTGCTTTGGCACCTACGCATCCTCAGGGGGTGCCTCAACATGCCGTTATGCATGTTAGGCCGGGCATGGCGGATGAGCCTTAAATGTGCTTGCCATGTCTTCGATCAGGAAGGAGTCTCACGAAGAGAGACGATGACAGGCCTGACGACCCCTCTCCGCCGGCAACGCCGCCATAAGTCGGAGGTCCGTGCTCGTCGGGGTGCTGCTAGCCGGTAGGGATTGGCGGATTGCCCTACCGGATTACTGAGGAAGGATGCACCTATAGTCCACTCTCCCAGCGACCTCGGTCCTGGGTGCAGCTGGACCCCCGGCCTTCGGGCCCTGGACTGAGTACCAGTCCTCGCAGCGCAAGCGGCCCCGTAGTAATGTCTCTAGTGCCGGGAACGTAAGGCCTGGCTTTTGTTCTACTTCTAATACTCAGTTATTTATACGTATGCATATACAAAGCGGTATTTCTGGTTCAAATGGGCGTTGTGCGGAGTGGGCTTTGAGCTGTTTCAGGCGTCATACTTCCAGTGCTAATAAACTACGTTCGTACATGCAGTATGAGAAGCGCTGCAGGAGTGTTTGCTCTTTCACTGCTGGATCGTGCTTAGTCAAGCGGAAGATATGGTGTTGTAAGACCAGCACCGGCGTGTCAATTTTCCCAATAAATAGACTTTGTGATTCTAGCATGGTTTCATCAGGAGGAATGCAGTTTTCGTGTGTTATAATAATATAAAACTCGCTTGCGCTGCGAGACTGATAACTTGGCACAGGGCACAGCTACCACGCGCCTAAAAAACGCAGTGTTGCTGGCCGGTCTTTCCAACCCAACCCAACCCAACCCAACCCAAGCAGTTGCTTCATTGATTTTCCACTTGACATAAAATGTCTTTCTTCATTATATTGCCATATTTATTTTTTCTACTCAAAAAAACTGGGGGTATGTGTGGCTGTGGGGGTATGCAAAATTGCTCCAAAAAAACTGGGGGTATGCGTGGGGGTATACAAAATTGGTCCAAAAAAACTGGGGGTATGCGTGGGGGTATGCAGAATTGCTCAAAAATAAAGTGGGGGTATACGTGGGGGTATGTTGATTTTATTTTTTGGGGGTGTGTTTGGGGTATTGTTGGAATTCTTAAAATCTGGGGGTCTGCGTGGGGTTATGTGAGGGGGTGGGTGGGGGTATGCTGAACATACCCCCAGCTGACCCCAGGCCGACGTCTGTATGCGGAGAATATGATGTTGAGGACAGGCCGATGATGCACGCAAAACATGTTAGACTCTTGAGCGCTTATGAGCCGATGATATGCATTCTTTTGCCTGAGGCCTGCGATGAACACTCTTACTTACACACGTGTATGTACTGTACTTACAGTGTACATGCTCATGTGCCTAGCACGTATTCGAGCAGGCTAAAGCAAGCTGTGCACGGTTGTGTGATGGCGATCTGTATGGTTGTGGCGTGCGTTGTAGCTGGCTCTTCGTGCTGGCAACGAGAAGGATGATTCCGAGGCTGCTGACACTGTGGGCTGTTGCTCTCTGCGCTGTGAACACATCACTCTCCACGACTCCTACACATTCGACGACGAACGAGGAGAACAGAAGTGAGCGCCCTACGCAATAAGCATAGCCATCATGCAAGACTGGGAAGTATGGCATTATTGTATGTACGTACAGTACCTTGTTATCTTACGTGTGTGTGTCTATCGTTGGCAGAAATACTTGACGCGATGGTGTAGTGAGCTGTTGTTGTAGGTACGTGGTGGAGTTTGACTTTCTTGGCAAGGACAGCATTCGCTACAACAATTTGGTGGCCGTGGAGAAGCGGGTATTTAAGAACGTTCAGCTCTTCATGGAGAACAAGCGTAAAGAGGACGACTTGTTCGACCGTCTCGATGTAAGCAAGTAGTATGGGATAATCTACGCATTCTGTACGTATGTATAATTGCCTCGAGAAAATAGTAGACGGAGGAGAGGCGTTTATTTTCTCTGGTCACTCCTTGGGCTGGGCTTTCCAGTTATCTTGTCATCGCCCTTCCTGCCTGTTGTGTGCAATGAGTTGTGCCTTCCTTCTTGCACACTAATTGCCTTTAGTCTCTTTTTGTTTGGGCAGCGGGCAGCGCGCCTCGCGCGATGACCATTCTTTCTCCTCCCTCCCTCCCTGTCCGTCCACTACTAACGTATTTCATACGGGCGCTCAGCCAGAGATGACCAACGCATTATCGATCCGCCCGCCGGTCTACTATTGTCCCGCAGCAATATTACATTGCTAGCTCCTTCATATTATGTGCGCGCCACTGATGATGGTTGAGTCTCAGTTTCGTGAACTAACTTTACACATTAGCTAGCTATCCATTCGGGAACTCATTTTCGCTATGTTCCTCACTTTTCACTTTGACGCGTGTCATTGTCAACCGTCTAATTATACCTACATGTTGCAGACGTCCGTGCTGAACAGGCACCTGCAGGATCAGATGTCGGGTTTGACGGCGAAAGTGTTCCGTACCTACAACGCCTCCATAACACTTCAGGAGCAGCTGAAGAAGCTGACGAAGAAAGGCGACAGCATTCCAGAGAAAGTTCTCGCCTACAATCGCGCCAACCGAGAAGTCGCCATCCTCTGCAACCACCAACGCAGCGTACCAAAGAGCCACGAAAACTCCATGAAGAACTTGCAACTAAAGGTACCCTCCTACCACCTATGTAGGTGTACAGAACAGCAGATAGCCGTCAATCAAGGATAAGGCAGGGTACTATGGGGTAAACCCGGCCATGGGAAAATCCGGCCATCTACGTTTCAGTGCTGCATATCTCAGCAACCAATGGACCGATTGAGATAAAAATCCTGTCAATCGATGCCTTGAACTTTCCTCTTTCAAATGAGTTATTTGGTTCGTCATTTGCTGAAACAGCAACTTCAAAGGAGCTTAGGTGGCCGGGTTTATTCCACAGTACCCTACTACTCAGTGCACAACACACATAATCAATGCAGGCAGAGTACGTAAGTAAGTACGGTCATTTGCACGTGCTTTCATGTGTAGATAAAGAACAAGAAGAAGGAGTTGAAGGAGGCGAAGGAGGAACTGAATCGAGCGAAACGCGGGAACGACGAGCGAGCTAAGAAGAAAGTGGCCCGGTTAAAGGAGCAGCTGAAGAAGCTCAAGCTCCAGGAAACAGACAAGGTTTCGTCCGATAGATACAGATACGATAAAATCGATATATTCAGATAACTTTTGTTATCATAGCAGCGTTTGCACACGCTTTGTTTCAGGATGAAGGAAAGACAATCGCTTTGGGCACGTCCAAACTGAATTACTTGGACCCCAGGATCAGCGTGGCCTGGTGAGATAGTCATTAATTTTTACTTAGCCTCAGGCTGTTGGCTTTATTTATTGCGTTGCTTGCTCATTATGCTGTACTTGCTGCGATGGCTAATGCAGGTGTAAGAAGCACAAAGTCCCGATCGAGAAGGTGTACAATAAGACGCAGAGGGAGAAGTTCCAGTGGGCCATCGAAATGGTGGATGGTGACTTCGAGTTTTAGACAGGACACCACGTCGGAATTGTTCGTTCATATTTTTACTTCGATGAAGGCCGGAATTATCTGCTTATTGACTGTTTTCCTTACACGATTATGATATTGAATTGTTTTCTTCATTTCTTTGTGGAGAATGGTATGCGTATTTTTGTATGCGATTGGGAGTGTTACTTTTGATGTATCTCTTTCATGATGTGACTCGCTGGCGTCGGTTTACTATGCTAGCCGGGTTGTTTGTACAGTACGTGTGTTGTATGCTGAGGCGGACCTATTTTATTCACGGATTTTACATATGGCTGTATGAGTTCGTTCATCCGATGATGGCGAAAGCGTTGAGGCGGGGGAAAGGGAAGCTGCAAGTAGACTGCTTCTAAACCCTAATTTTTGCTTCGGTGAATGCATATTGTGTTTCTTTCGCTGAACTGTGCACTGTTTTGTTTTCCGCGAGTGTATGTAGCTTATCTTGCAATATGACGGTTGGCTAATAATCAGAGCCAAGTATCGGTCTCCCTGCTGCACCATGTTTCCTACGAGTTTGGCACTACTTTCAGTGCGTAACTGAATGGTTTCTGGTGTGATAACGAACGCAAACGGCTCTTTTTTGAGACATATTACATATTCGATGAAACCTATTTATTATTAGGTTCCAAAAGAGCTCAATCTATTGACTTGTGAATGAGTGCAGTATGTTTGACGTTTGACGTAATTTTATTTGCGTATGACAAACCGCGCGATGATGGAGAAGAAACCAGACAAAATTCAGCATTATTTACCAAAATGTACGTACGGTACATAGCATAACGATGTATTGAATTCTATGTACGAATACATCATCACATCAATTATTGTTTGTGATCTATTAAAACGCGATGTCTGGAAGGATTCAGTATTGCTGTACAGTACCGCGGACAGGGGGGTAATTTTCAGTTTTCTGCTGATGACGTGAGCTGATAGCCCAACTGATTTTACGTATTTTACAAAAAGACCGGGTCGAAAATTCGCACCCAGTCCTGAGATATAAGGCCTCAAAGTTGAGCACAATTTGACCTTAATTTTTCACTTTTTCACCCTAAAATGGGGGCTTTGGGGCTATAAATTTGCACACACATAGACCCTATGGGGGTACATGTTCAGACAAATTTTGAGCCCTCTAGCCCTCTTGGTTCAGGAGTTAAAGCTGTTTTTGCTGAAAATCCGAAAATTGCAATTTTTTCATAATTTTCAAAATTTTGAGAGAGTTAGTCCGTGTGCCCGCTGTTTTATTTCTGAATCTTGTAGAGCAGAAAATTTGCTACAAGATAGGCTACATTTAAAAAGAAAGTCACCTATGGGAAATTTTCACAGCAAGGCCTCAAAGAGTGGCAAGTAAGGGTTTTAAGAGTGTGCGTTTTCCCCATTTTTCAAGCTAACTCAACAATATCACGGATACTCTCTCCTCAAAAGTAGCCTATCTTATGTAAAATTTGATGAAGATTTAGAAAAAAATATTTTTGCCCCCAAAAAAGTTAACCCTACCCCAAAAATGTTCAAAAATTGTTAATCAATTACATCTTTTGTAAGATTATATGCTAGGGGTTAACTTTTTTGGGGGCAAAAATACTTTTTTCTAAATCTTCATCAAATTTTACATAAGATAGGCTACTTTTGAGGAGAGAGTATCCGCGATATTGTTGAGTTAGCTTGAAAAATTTGGAAAACGCACACTCTTAAAACCCTTACTTGCCACTCTTTGAGGCCTTGCTGTGAAAATTTCCCATAGGTGACTTTCTTTTCAAATGTAGCCTATCTTGTAGCAAATTTTCTGCTCTACAAGATTCAGAAATAAAACAGCGGGCACACAGACTAACTCTCTTAAAATTTTGAAAATTATGAAAAAATTGCAATTTTCGGATTTTCAGCAAAAACAGCTTTAACTCCTGAACCAAGAGGGCTAGAGGGCTCAAAATTTGTCTGAACATGTACCCCCATAGGGTCTATGTGTGTGCAAATTTATAGCCCCAAAGCCCCACTGTGGGGCTATTTACCCCCATTTTAGGGTGAAAAAGTGAAAAATTAAGGTCAAATTGTGCTCAACTTTGAGGCCTTATATCTCAGGACTGGGTGCGAATTTTTGACCCGGTCTTTTTGTAAAATACGTAAAATCAGTTGGGCTATCAACTCACGTCATCAGCAGAAAACTGAAAATTACCCCCCTGTCCACGCAATTCTCAACACTACCTGACATCGCATTTTAACAATAAAAGTCAAAATACGGAAAAAACAAAAACATCGGTCAGTTGTGGCCAATCTTATGTTGACTGTTCCAGAGCTGGCTATATCTGAAAGAAACAGAAAACATTAGATGGGGCATTCAAGAGAAATTAGCTTGCCACGATCAAGACCGTATTTTATCCCGCGCGGTTTTGATCGTTACCCCAGCTACATGCATATATTGTTCGTGTACATGTACGGCGTACAGCTGCAGTACACACAGCATATACGTATTTACTTGCTGTCTGGATCCCTGAGTAGTGACAGATGAGTGCCCTGTTCGGCAACTTTGCCACCGTGTAATACATAGATCTTGTCTGCGTCCATGATCGTCGTGAGTCGGTGAGCAATGAATAGCGACGTTTTCTGCTCCACACTCGCGTTCAACGCGTTCATTATCGTCTAAACAAACCACGACTTCGCCAAGTACAAAGTGCGTTAACCCCCTCCATAATCTCAGATGACCGCACACACCCCTTGTGGCCGCTCATAGCCGTGGGGTGGCTGCGGCCAGAAAACAATGGCCATGGCCATAGGTGGGGTGGCCGCAAGAGGTGTATGCGGTCAGGCGGTCATCTGCGATTATAGAGGGGGTTAACAACACAGAAACATACTCCGGTACCAAGAGTATGAAAGGTATAGGGTATCCTGTATGTAGTTTTGCGGTACGTAACGTACATACCCACAAACATGCACACGCATAGTACGTACGTACAGTTCGCTCACTCGTTCTGTGATGGGGTCGAGTGAAGACGTGGCCTCATCGTAGAGGATGAGCGGGGGATTCTTGAGGATGGTGCGTGCGATGGCGACGCGCTGTTTCTCGCCGCCGGACAGCTTCAAGCCGCGTTCGCCCACCACAGTCGCATATCCGTCCCTCCAGCGCAGGATGGACTCGTGCAGATCCGCCAACTTCGCCGCTTCGTACACTTCCCCCTCGCTCGCATTCACGTTGCCATAGCGAATGTTGTTGTAGACCGTGTCGTGAAACAGCACGCAATCCTGTGGAGCACGCATACGTACACGCAGATACATTCACATAGTATGTATAACATGCAGCTCAAAGTGCATGTTTACCGTATGAAGCGGTATGATCGCCATCGCCAATTAAAATTAGTCATTACTGCCTACGAACCTGTGGAACAACGCCCATATTCTGCCTGAGACTGTGTAGAGTGACATCGCGCACATCGTGCGCGTCAAATAGAATACGTCCTTGCTGTACGTCGAAAAAGCGAAACAACAGGCGTACAACTGTCGATTTCCTACAAAAGCCATCCCCAACCCAATTTCATCAATACTACATATTTCAAATGTCCACCAAATACAAGGATTTAAGAAACGTTTTCTGTAACGGTTGCATAGTACGTGGATGGGGGGTATTTTTGGAAATCGAGATAATATGCCTATCGGATTCCCCATCAAAAACTGCATATGTGGATGAATTTTGGAAAAAAAATTTGTTCAGGCATCGTCGAGATATTGATGGGTAAAGGCTGGAAGGTCGCATTTTGCCGTTTTTCAACGTTTTTAGCCATATTTCAGCAACCAGAGTGTGTAGCGGGCTACAATTTGGCACACACATACATCCCATAGGGATCCATGTCTGGACCAAATTTGAGCCCAATCCGCCACTTGTACAGCGAGATATAGCGTCAGAAAGCTCATATTTACGTATTTTGCACCTGTTGCAAATTCGGTTATATGAATACCATGGCGCGAATACATGCCCTGCACGGGGTAAAATTTTGAGAGGAAGTAGAGAAGGGTTAGGCCTACAACTTTTAGTACTACCGCAAAAATTCTCTATGTTTACAATTGGGACTACAGAGCTCTTGAAAGTTGAAAAATTCAGCAAAAATGTTCCCGCCTTTTTTATTATCCAAGATAAAAGAGCAATACCACTGAAATTTTTTCCTAGTAAGTAACCTATCTTATGTAGAATTTGATGTAGATTTCAAAAATAAAATCGTTTTCCCCAAAAAATTTAACACCTAGCATATAATTGTGCAAAAATTGTATATTTTTGAGAATTTTTGGGTAAGGGTTAAATTTTTTGGGAAAAGCAATTTTATTTTTGAAATCTACATCAAATTCTACATAAGATAGGTTACTTATGAGGAAAAAATTTCAGTGGTATTGCTCTTTTATCCTGGATAATAAAAAAGGCGGGAACATTTTTGCTGAATTTTTCCACTTTCAAGAGCTTTGTAGTCCCAACTGTAAACATAGAGAATTTTTGCGGTAGTACTAAAAGTTGTAGGCCTAACCCTTCTCTACTTCCTCTCAAAATTTTACCCCGTGCAGGGCATGTATTCGCGCCGTGGTATTCATATAACCGAATTTGCAACAGGTGCAAAATACGTAAATATGAGCTTTCTGACGCTATATCTCGCTGTACAAGTGGAGGATTGGGCTCAAATTTGGTCCAGACATGGATCCCTATGGGATGTATGTGTGTGCCAAATTGTAGCCCGCTACACACTCTGGTTGCTGAAATATGGCTAAAAACGTTGAAAAACGGCAAAATGCGACCTTCCAGCCTTTACCCATCAATATCTCGATGATGCCTGAACAAATTTTTTTTTCAAAATTCATGAACATATGCAGTTTTTGATGGGGAATCCGATAGGCATATTATCTCGATTTCCAAAAATACCCCCCATCCGCGTACACTACAGCCTACTCTCAATCCTTACAGAAAACGTTTCTTAACTCATCCACTTTTCGCACTCACCCTGAGCCGCTCGTTCCCACAATGCCAACTTTCTTTCCAGCAGGCACTTCCAAAGATAATCCCGCCAGCACCGGAAAGCCCTTCTCATAACCGAACCACACATCTTCGAAGCGTACGGTGGGCTGAGCAACTGGGAAGATGAGAGCGAGGGCGTCAGGCTTCTCCACCACTTTCGACTTATGTTCTAACAGGTCGAACATAGCCTGCAAATAAACGCCACACACAATAGTCGTATTGTTCGCGCGAGGTGTGTACGTAGATTCACTCACGCACAAGAGTTCATTACACCGTATGTGTGCAAGTGTACCTGCATGTCGATCAGACTTTGTCGAATATCACGATAGACAGAGCCGAGAAAATTGAGTGGAAGACTCAGCTGGAACAGAAGACCGTTCACCATCACCAAATCGCCTACCGTCATACTGCCTGTAACATACTACGTGGTACGTACGTATACCTCATCATATCGCACAATAGAGTCACGTGTATGCTGTACGTACATTACTTGAGCAACACTACCATAGGTTTGCTTGCAACTTGATCCTAGTAGGTCAACTGAATAAATGCGAAAATTTGTAAAAGTGCGCGAACAAACTTCCGCGACTTCGGAAATCTAGTCGCATTCTCTCAGTGGACCAAATATTTACAATTGTGTAACTTGCATACTGCTACCTTTTGCCACACCCCAAGCAGCCATCAGCATAACCACTGGTAGTGCCATGCTGAAGATAAGACTTTGGCCGAAATTGAGCAAGGCCAGACTCTGCGTGGTCTTCAAGGAGGCCATCTCGTACTTCCGCAGAAAATGCTCCAGCGTATCAGCTTCGTATTCCTCGTTGTTGAAGTATTTCACAGTCTCGTAGTTGACCAACGAGTCAATCGAGCGATGACCAGCCTCGCTATCTGCCTGAACAAAGTCGATAACATTCAGCGTTGTAAAGCGTATAGTCACCGGGACGATCAAGACCGTGCTTGACAATTTTCGCGCTCCCGTAGCAATCTTAGTAAATCTGGCATTTCTATCCAAGAATAGCAAGAGTGTTTGAAAAAGGGCCGAAAAGCCGGTTGCTATTCTTGTATAGAAATGCCAGATTTACTAAAATGCCACGGGAGCGGCAAAATTGTCAAGCACGGTCTTGATCGTCCCACTGACTATAACTTAAAAAAGCTCGAACCCTCTTGGTCGGTATTGTTCATGCTAAAGCTTGATGTTTGACCTGAAGACGGGACAAGCTTATGAATCGAAACATTGTGGAAGTATTTTGGTTTTCACCATCTTGCTACATTATTCTGGCCTGACCCCCATTCAAACATCAAGCTTCATCAAAAGCTATACACTTGAAGGTCCGTCCAGTCTGGGTGGCGTGTAGGTACATACGTTGTATATGATACCTGATTCATAGTAATGCGGTATTTTGTCCTCCATTGAGTCATGAGCAGTGTGAACACGGCATAGGAGCCAACACAGCCCAACGTCACCCACACGTACTCCAGGCCACAGGAGTACCACTACACTAACGCAAACAACAAAAAGCACAAAATAACCATACCATTAGGCCTATCATACAACACGTAGCGAGAAAACTCCAGGGGAATTTCCCGTTACCCGATGAATCATAGGGGTCCGGTAAATTCACCGGGAGTTTGAAACTCACCACGTGTGAAAACGTGAGAGAAATTTCTTGCGTGGGAGCAAGTGTGAATGCTCATAGTAACGCAAGACATGATGGAATACAGTACGATTCTGCACTAACTATCACACACAAAAAATAACTCGCCAACGAAGACATCCTGAAAGAATCTGTCAAAACGTCCACGGCTAATTTTCAGCGGAATTTCCAAATCAAAATGCCGTTTGCGTCTATCTGCTCTCAGCGGCGAGATATCGCCAAATTCCTTATCTTCTACCAAGGACTTGCAGTAAAAGGACTTTCTGCTATGAAGAAAAACCCGTAAACGAAGATGCCGACAAATTATGCAGCACTTAGCTCGGCGATAGCGAAACAGGGTGAAGCCGTGGGTCGGGGGTCCCATACAAACAAATACTCGAAATCCACCATCAGAGATTTTCGGGACAAAAAATTTTTTCCAAAAATGACGTCATTTTCCAGAGAACCAGGCCGTTTTCGACCAAAGAGCCCAAAAAAGGGCAAATCCAGCATCTTCGTGGGCCTATATCTCGACAATGACGTTGTGGCAGAAAGTTGCCGCCGTAGTGAAACCTACCCGCAAATATCCCCTCTTTCACCCCATACCATTGGCGGCCTAACGCGTTTATTGAACCATATCTTTTCTTCATCAAAAAATCCACCAACCTTAAAGGGGAACTTTGCGCGGAAAATTCGGGGTAAGGCCACACACATCATTAGATAGAGCATAAAAAATGCTGCAAAACGCACCAAGTCCCATCCCTCTACGTTGCGTCATTCTTGAGTTACAGGCAAAAACTAATCTGTGAACGGGAAACTCAGCTTGAGAGCATGTAGCTCGCTAACCACTGCACCAATCTGAATAATTTTTCTACCACCGTGTGCTCCGTTTGGTGTTCTACCTTTTTGTTGTATAAAGTTTCGCTGAATCTTCACTGCCTGTGGAATGGGAAGCCAAAAAACAGGTGGCGTTGCGCAGTTTAGCACATATTTCGTCCGTGATCGGGACGGGGAAGAAAGAGCTACACACCCAGCGACAAACGCACCCTCCCCCCACAGCCAGACCCGGACGACGAAACCCCAACACACCGCCCCACCACAGCAGGAAGATACAGCGAAACTTATACAGCGAACCACAAAGGAGAACACAAACAGAGCACGGGAAAATTATTCCGATCGGTGCAATGGTTAGCGAGCAAACGTGCTCTCAAGCTGAGTTTCCCGTTCACAGATCAGTTTTTGCCTGTAACTCAAGAATGACGCAACGTAGAGGGATGGGACTTGGTTCGTTTTGCAGCATTTTTTATGCTCTATCTAATGATGTGTGTCGCCTTACCCCGAATTTTCTGCGCAAATTCCCCTTTAAATTTATTTTTCCTTTGATATCAGATTACCATTAGATGCGCGATCAAGCTGATTCCGAATGTTGCAGTTGCAAATGGTCACACCCAAAAGTGCTCACGAGACTAAATGTCACGCAAAACGTGACATGCGCTCCAGTACAGTAAACCTCTTACATGCATACATACGTACGTACACTTTTATGCGCCGCTACCAGTTTATTCTAATTCGTATCGTACATACGGCGCATTGTCAGCGGTCAACCTTGTCTGTTGTCTCTTGTGACCTGTTGGTTTCTATTCAGTAGTCGAGCACCTGTGCCTTTGTAGTGCACCGTTGTGTTTTGTGCTCGCTCACGCTTTGCTTTGCGTTCGTGCCTGTGCACTGCTTCTGTACCGTGTTTTCTGTGATCGGAGCTTGTGGTAGTTGCGCTTCGAGTAAACTGCGGGGTGGTTTTTGGGCCTGCGGGCTTTTCCACCTCGTTTCCTATGGGAATTACTGCGTACTTTGCATCCTAGCCTACACCTGCATCTACGCACATCACCTAACAGCCGTTATTAGCTACCATCTACCGCAAAACTCCGTCACACTGGCGTCCCCGGGTGGGCTTGTTCAGGAGCACTGGTTGGCCGGTGTGTGTGTCCTACTCGGCCACGCGTGTACCTGCTTTTTGTAGCGTCATTGCTTGCATGCACGTAGCATGGCACTGACGCGGCTTCGCATTGCACCGTACTTTTCTATATTCAGCATTTATTTTTCTTTTATTTATAGCCATCTTTTCAGCATTCTTCATCATCATCATCTGGGCTCTCTCCGGTCTTCATCGGTTCCTGTTCCGGCGCTTCGGTTCCGTGGCTTCTGGTGCTGGTGGTTGTCCGTCGGGCCCAGCTGGTTTCCCCTGGCCGCCCTCCCGCCGCCAGGAGGGGTAGGAGCACGCTCCCTTCGGTTTCGCTGCTTTCTTTGCCGCCGGCGCTCGCCTCACCGCCCCTTCGCCTCTCCGCGCTTGGTCGCCTCATTTGGTGGTTGGTGGACCCCGGGATCGATGTCGTTGGCTGGTTTGGTTGGTCGCAATCGCGCTGGTGGGTGGTTCAAGCCGAGCTGTACAAGGGGCAAGTGCAATATCGAAGCTTTCGCCAGTTAGGCTTGCCTTTTCTATTTTTGCGTAACATACGAGTAAACTGTACTGCACTTTCTTATGTACGTACGTACCTAGTAGCTAGTACGTATGTAGCTTTCGTTGCTTCCGTGTGTGGCGGGGAGATTCCACATTACACGTACATACACTACACATGAGGGGATATAGACGGGGGATT